>SNQJ01S0018103.1:86600-108387 GCA_010110895.2 Picea sitchensis | reverse complement strand
TCTATTTACCATATATACAATATGTATAAATCACGAGTTTTAATCTGAACACATAAAAATCGAATGTAAAACGTTTCTTTTAATGACAGTAATAAAGAAAGCAAAAATACTATTTGTTTTTTGGTTTGTTTTCTTGTTTGTATGCATTCATAAAATCAAATATTAAACTACTTAATTAAATAGAAAGATATAGATAGTGAAAATTATACTATATATAAAAACTTCTATAATAAGCAAGAAAATAAAATAAAATAATGGACTAACCTATTAATCATTTGAAGAGTATGCGTCCAACTGTTTGCGTAAATCGGGCATCAGTCCATCCACGAGATAAATCTGTTGTGCATCTTTACACTGTTTGGTACAAAAGTTGAACTGTGCATTGACTGGTGTGATCAATTGACAAAACAACAGGATGCAAGATAATTACAGTGATATAATAGACTGCAAGAGATAACACATGAGATAAATCCTACAGTTACAGCTTGCATTTAATCAATCGACATATTTAAGGTAAACCTCATAACATGAATTGAAATATCATTCAATTGTTTTGATAAAAATGAAGCATAAAATCATGAACCATGAAGAAAAACTATCTTGACAACCAAAACAATCTGTGAAGATGAAAGCTATCTATAGTCATTCAATTACCAAGATAAACAAACTATAGATCATAACAACATTCATAGATGACTAAAGCATAAAGTAAATATTTGTTATGTCTAAATTTGAGTATAAATTGTTCACAATAAGCCCCAGACCAAGATGCCCTTTGATTACAAAAATGATGGGTTTATAAAGGCCTCCAGGAAAGATAATTGTTTATGTTCCTGAGATCAAATATTTATTTCAAAAATAAAGGGGGATGCAACCACCCTGATCCTACAAAATCCTCCAAAACTAATAACAGTTCATTTCTGTTCATACAAAATGCATCAAAGATATGACTGTAAGGTCTTAAGGATGCCTCAGATCAATTTGTAATCATGGATTGTTGAATATCCTAAAAGAAAAGGAAAATAGAAATATTTTAGATACATTTTCAACCACTACTTCATAGAATTCTAATTAACATAACTAGCTACAAAATCTTGCGATTCTGTAGCTACTTATTATAGTAAATGAAATCCAATTTATTGTAAAATAAAGAAATCTAATTTTAACAATATAATCCTATTTTAAGATGAAAAATCATACCTCCAACTATGAAATCAAATCGTATCAGGCAACCTTGGAATTCACAATGGTTGTTGCAGCCTCCACGTTTTTAAATACTACATTGCCTGTTGTCTTTATGCGTTTTTATTTGCCTTGAATAACAGATTCAAGTCTATGGTTTTTGCTTGTTAAAACATCGATTTGATCCTTTAAAGCCTTAACCCGTGACTGTAGGATAGGGATATCAGTATAATATCTATCAATCCATGATATACAGACTTCACATTTTGACTATGCAACAATTGCATGAGAACAAACTTGGTTGTGAAACGGAGCACCTTCCATATTGATAGTGGATTCATTAACCAATTTGACACTAGGAAACTCTGTATTATTTTTAAGACAAGGTGGTAAATTGTCAACAAAATTGTAGGGCCGATCAAGGTGTGGCTCGAATGACTAAAAGTATTCTGCAGCGAGGAACCTATCGATCTTAGAGTCCAAACTTTCATGGACTTCGATCATACTGATTGAACTCGGATGAGAATTTGACATGTTACGAAGCCTCCTAGAAATTAGCCTGCCAACTCTTTTGTTCTTAAAATTTATATCAATATTGCTCTTAGATTTCTTCCTTGTAGGTTTCTTTAAATTCTTAACACAGTCATTAGGATTGATCAAGGGTTTATTGTTAGGGGGTGAGACACAGGTTTGGGGAGGTGAGAGAGACATCGTAGCGTGGACAAGGGTCTCCTCAACCACGAGTTTATCTACCTCCTCCATATCAGGGTTACCATAGCCATTTCGTGTTATGAATGAATCCCAACTGTCACTCTATAACTCTAACTGATGCATGAGTAGGATTTTATTTAGGTCATGATGGAAAAGGATAGAGTCTGACCACCATTTTTTTGTATCTTTTCCCCATTTTATAAAGAATCCTCAGTAAGTAATATGGCATATTCAACGAGAAACCCATACAAATCATAAGAAGATGCAAATGGTACAAAAATACAAGCCTGAAACATCCCTCACAAGTAACAAATTTATTTACCACAACGCGTAAATTGTGCCACCGAAATTTTAGGAAGGAAATGGGCATACCTTTATCACACCCTTTTATTTTTCGAGATGTAAACAACAAGATCCAAGGAACTTCTTCCACTTTTGCATTTTTAAACCACCTTTGACCACTTGTTGGTAGCCCTGTAGCTTGACTCAGGAAATCCTCGATAACCTCCAGTTTCACGTCACCAACCTTTTCTCTACAACCATCAAAGGAGAAAGAGAATTCTTGGGCAACCTGTAAATTGAAACCCCGAAACTTCCTAATGAAAATGAGTCAGGCACTTCTCTCCAAATCTTCTCTGGCATCATCATATAAGAGCAGAGTTTGAATGTTGTTTGGTTCAACTCTCACAATAGGAGTCATGATGGATGAAAGGGTAACGAATCAGACACAACACACAGAGAGGGTTTGCAAAGACAGTCTAGAGCCATAACTCGAGCCCGTGACATTCCAACAGTGAATGGTGTATGAACATAAACTCATAATGATTATATGGGTGTTTATTGAAACGCATGTGAAGAGGGTTTGAAAATCTCAAGGGCAGTCTTGGGAATGATGTCTGTCTGCAAATCATAATGCCACCTTTGCATCTAGTACGAGTCTAGGACCAAAACCTTAAAATGAAAAATGAGTGCGTGCATCGTGGGTTCTATCACAAGGTTTGGGTGAGTAAAAAATCCAAGACTTAGCAAAAGAAATGTAAAGCCAAGAACCAAACAAAACCATACCAAAAATCAAATTGTGGGGGTCCTTTGATTCATGTAACCATCAATCTCTAAGCATGTTTGATGTTGAAAGGATTGAAACAAAGAGAGTAACTCTTCATGGAAAGGAACCAACTTCATTAATAAACTATATGATCAACTTGCCTTTGACAACATTTTAGAATAGAAAGGTAACATAGTCGCAAATTTTCATGCTTCGTATTCATGCTTCCAGTCATGAACGAAGCATGAAAGATAATAATAGGAAAAAGCGACAACTTACAACTGTTGTTTTGAAAATTGTGTCATGAAGGGTAATAAAAACAAATGACTCTGGTTAAGTAGCTATGTAGATCAATTAATTGATATAAAAAGTCAACAACATGTTGAGCTGCCAACACGGTCCTGAATGGATTACCTCCCTGAATAGTTCTTATATGACAACAGTATCACCCCCGCCACATGTAAATTATGTGGCATTATCTCCCATGCCTTCAAATTCTAATGATTTGGATATTTTCATTGACATGGTGATCTCCTCGATAGAGCTAATATAACATGATCTCCTTACCCCTATCACAACCCTCGACATGTGTTCCTTCTAGAGTGATGTTCTTCCATCCAGTGAAGATCTCTTGGAAGCCATGACAGAGTTTTGTCCCTTGACATGGTGTCCTTCTAGAGAATTATTCTCTTTGAGAGCATGATCAAGAAGAGTCTATGAGCATAGTTTTTATCTCTGTGGAAATCTCGTTAAAAAATGAATAGAGGTCATGAGCATAGTTTCTCTTCTCTATAGCAATTTCGTTAAAAAATGAAACAAAAGATTTGAGCATTGTTTTCCTCTCTGTAGCAAGCTGGTTAAAAAAATGAAACAACAATCTAGGGATTGAACCTAGAGCCCTGAGCATAGTTCCTTTCCTATGTCAAGATCGTTAAAAATTGAAACAGTCACCTCTTTTGAACCTTCATTTCATCCACTCTTATCCTTTTTTCTCCATCTAGTAGAGAAATTGGTGACAACCTCACAATTGGTGAATGAATTGATGCTTGGAGGGCATGTCTCCAGCCTTTGATGATCATTCTAGAGTTAATCCACTAGCTTTCAAGATGGGGGCATACTAAGCTTAGTCTTTGTTCTTTCAAGATGGGGGCATACATGAGAATGCAACAAGGTAAACTTTTATCTCTTTTTTGGACCCGCATGGATATACAAAAAAGGAACCCCTTAGAGTCATCTTTAAGCTCTTTTCAGACTCTATAAGCATGAAAATATTGTCGAGTGATGTTGCTTCCTTTCCCACACATTAAAAGGTTTGAAAGGGCGTCTTTCGAGTGATAATATATCTCTTTTTCGGTGTCGTGAGACTAACATTATGAAAAAGGACAACATTGGAGTCGTCTTTCAGTTGTTTTCAGACTCTCTAAATATGAAATCCATCGAGTTTACCTTCTCTATACTCATTAATCAAGCATACATCGAAGGGACCATATGGGACTGAACCCTTACTTCTTCCAGTTCATTAAATAGAGGAAGAGGGACTTACCAAAGGTGAGTTACATTGAGCATGTGTTACCCTCCTTGAGCTCGTTAAATTAAAAAGAGGTACTCATCTATCACAGTGGGGGAAAAATTGAAAGAAGCAAGCCAAGAATTTTTTGAGAACACTACCAGTATCTCTTATAGTCTCCCTTGAACACAACACTTTTCCTTTGCATGCATTTCAATCCTGTGAACCTATGCATTGAGATAATCCTCTGAGTTTATTTTACTCCTTTGGGTCACCTGACGAAAGTCACTGTATCCACTGCATTATTTTGTTTTGGTTCATGTCAAGTTTCTGTTGTTGTGCCTAAGTGTTCAAGGGAAGTATCTTCTTCGAGAGTCAGCAATCACAAATATATTATTTCGATACCTGTGTCAGTCCATGTTCATTTGATCTACCAATTACATCTCTGTGACCGTTTCATTTCGATATGGGGGATACATTAAGGACCTCCTTTGATGAGTCTATTTCTGTCGACTTCAACACATTATCCAGGAACTAGTCTTAGAAACCAATTAGTACCTTGGGACCTGCATGCCTCAATGGCAGGCCTCCTTATTTCTGATAATGGGTTTACATCATTGACCCCTGATCGGATGATTCCACGGATGTTCAAATTCAACTCATTCATTCACATTCGTCGGGATGTACTAGAGTACCTTGGGAATCATTGACATCAATGGTGATCTCCCTTGCGCTTGTTAACAGTTTACATCATTGACTGGTAATCAAGTGGTTTCTCCCTTGTTTTACATCAGGACATCTATTCACATGGTTAGATTCATACTACATTGGGATCGGTAAGAAGACCTTGGGTTGAGTCATCACTCTTATGTGTACTTTGCCCAGGTTGCAAAGGAGTTATTTTGAACTATGACACATATAATGTTACATAGATCCACTTTGTATTGGTCATGGATATGCCTTGTCATATCATAGATGCACTGTGTATTATTTGTGGCTATGATCAATTCAGGTCATAGGAGTATAGATCCACATTGTATTTTCAGTGGCTATACCTTTTGTCAATATAATTATGGATCCGCAGTGTATTTTATGGCGGCCATACCTAAAAAGTCTTTATCACTCAAGCATAGGTATGCCTACCTTGGGTTTGAAACATGTCATAATATTGATGGTTGTGTGCAGCTTTTTCCGGTTTCTCTGCATCCATACCCTTGCTCGAAAAATTCTACAAAGTACTCCAGTCATCATCGTCTTCTAACTTCATACTTTGGGGGGAAATCTGTTACAGCTCAAAATTACTCACTTCGATAGTGTCGCAAGTGTCGTCATTACAAGTGTCGTCATCAAGTGTCATGCCCATTTGTTTCGACTGGACTGTCGACTATACCCACCGAGGGGCTGACTGCGAATTGGTGACCTTAGTAGCCATAATCTTTAGGGTCTCACACAAGGTGACGGTGAAGGGAAGTCTCATTGTACCTGGAACAGATGTTGGTCAAACTCACTCAGGCTCCTTGGAGGGTAATTCCACAATTAACTCATGGAAGCTTGCACCAAGGCATAAGTCTGTTAAGCAGGTCTCCAATGTAACTGATCCACCCGCTCTATCTCTGCCTCTTTCTATTTTTATCTCACGACGTTGGATTTCATCACCAATTAGTGGTTTCATTGTGGGAAGTTTTTGTTTGATTGTTTTCTTCTCAGATTCATAGCATGTGTTGGTTGTGTTACTTAGTGGAACTTAGGTCGGGTCAGTGTTAATGGCATCAAATCTTGAGATTAACAGTTGAGGAACCCCTTCTCCTGGGGAACCTTATACATTTCCTTCTTTTGGAAACATTGGTCCTCCGTACATTGCCAGACTAAGTCTTCCGGTACTCACCATCAGATTACCAGTTTGGTTGTTCCCCACTCCTATGATCTCGAATCCTCCCAATGTTTTAAATGCACCTAATACTTTATATGTCAGTACAACACCCACACATCAAACTCATGTTGACTTTTCGTCTTCTTCACCCATTAAGTCTCCTTACCTTTCTCCTTCTTCGTCTAGTTAAATCTCTAAAGCAAGTAGCCAGGTTGATCAGAAGAATAAAAAATGGAAAGAGAAGAAGAAGAAGAGCCTGAAAAAGAACAAGGATCCAACAATATCAGATGTTGAGTCCCAACAACCAGTTACGGTTAATAGTACTGGGAGTGTTGATGAGTTCAACAAGATTAAAATGAAGAATTTGAAACCCAAATTCCCTTGCAGTCTTTGTAAGGGTGAACACTTTCTAAGGGATTTCCCTGGTATTCCCAAGGTCTTAAAAATGTGGTCCTCCACGTCATCGGCCTCTACTAGACATGTTGGTGATGCCCAATCAACTAGTGATGTCCAGGTTGGTAAGAAGAAGACATCTGTCAAATTCCCTTGTATGTTATGCAAAGGTGATCATTATTCTCACCTTTGTCCTCGCATGGAAGAGGCCTCTTCTATTTTTGAAAAACTTCAACTTCCAATAGGTTATCGTCAATCAAGGTTCATCCCTGGTCAGTCCGATTTATCAAGTGGTCAATATAGTTTCCTCCTTGATTGAACCACAAATCCAAGTAGTTGATCCAATTCCCCCATCGATCAGCCCTACTCTTCATCAAAAGAGTGTAACCCAAGTAGTCGATCCATTTTCATCCTCGGTCGACCCACTCTCCCATTAAAGAGTGACACCAAAGTGGTTGATCCATTTCCACCCATCAACCCCATTCTCCCCTTGGAGAATGAAACCCAAGTGATNTACGCCATTGGTCGATCCCACTCCTCCATTGAAGAGTGCCAAAGTGACTGATCTAGTCCCTTCCTCAATCAGTTCCACTCTTCAACTGAAGAGTGCCAAAGGGATTGCTCCGGTTACATAATCGGTCAATCCCACTCTTCCTCTGAAGAGTGCGAGCGTGGTGGATCCAATCTGATCCCATGATTGGTCAATCCTGGACTACCTCTAGAGAGTAAACCTGATACTGCCCAAGTTTTTCTTGTTGATACAGAATCTACCATGCTGGGGGGCATTCTTCCTTCTCCTGCAAAACCCCCGCCAAGAAATGAGGCCATTCTTTTTTATTGGGGTGTGCTAACTAGACCTCGTCTTCCCTCTCACATTCCTTTCCAAATTACAATACAAGTTTGTGTTCGAGACGTTCCTCAAACACTGATAGATGAAGGTGCGTCCGTTAGTATTTTGTCCTCTGTTTCTTGGAACTCTTCGGGTTGTCCTCATCTTGCACCGGTTACACAGAATCTGTTAGCTTTTAACAGAAGAAATATTCAACCTTTAGGGATCCTTCCTCAGTTTCCCATAACTTTGGGAGGGAAAACTGTCTTTATTGATGACATGGTAGTCTGAGACCCCTTGGATTTCGCTTTACTCCTTGGGCGAGATTATGTCTATTCCATGAAAATTGTTGTGTCGACTCTTTTTCATGTGATATATTTCCCTCATGATGGAACAATTGTGACTATTAATCAACTTTCCTTCATCGGTCTTGACTGGATTAACTCCCTAAATAGTTCTTATATGATGATAGTATCGCCCCCGCCGCATGTCAATAATGTGGCGTTATTTCCCATGCCTTCAACTTCTGATGATTTGGATCCGGTCATTGACATGGTGATCTCTTTGGTAGGGATATTAGAGATTGATCTCCTTACCCCTATCGTGGCCCTCGACATGTGTTCCTTCCAGAGTGATTTTCTTCCATCTAGTGAAGATCACTTGGAGGCCATGACAGAGTTTTGTCCCTTGACATGGTGTCTTGCCAGAGCGTTATTCTCTTGGAGACCATGATTAATAAGATTCTACGAGCATGTTTTTTCTCTGTGTGGAAATCTTGTTAACAAATGAAACAGAGGTCACGAGCATATTTTCTCTTCTCTATAGCAAGCTTGTTAAAAAATGAAACAGAAGCTTTGAGCATAGTTTTCCTCTTTGTGGCAAGCTCGTTAAAAAAATGAAACAACAATTTGGGGATTGAACCTGGAGCCCTGAGGATAGGTCGTTTCCTGTGTCAAGCTCATTAAAAAATGAAACGGTCACCTTTTTTTAACCTTCATTTCATCCACTCTTATCCTTTTTTCTCTATCTAGTAGAGAAATTGGTGACAACCTCACAATCGGTGAATGAATTGATGCTTGGGGGGCATGTCTCCAGCCTTTGATGATCATTCTAGAGCTAAGCCATGCGCTTTCAAGATGGGTGCATACTGATCTTAGTATTTTCTCTTTCTCATGCTCATAAATACATGAGAATGCAACCAGGTAAAATTTTATCTCTTTTTCGCATCCGCATGGATATACGAAAAAGGAACCCCATGGAGTCGTCTTTAAGCTCTTTTTAGACTTTCTAAACATGAAAATATTGTCGAGTGATCTTGCTTCCTTTCCCACTCGTTAAAAGGTTTTAAAGGGTGTCTTTCGAGTGATAATTTATCTCTTTTTTGGCCTCGCGACACTAACATTTCGAAAAAGGACAACATTGGAGTCATCTTTTAGTTGTTTTCAGACTCTCTAAATATGAAAACCATCGAGTTTACCTTCTCTGGACTCGTTAAACAATCATATATTAAAGGGCCCATATGGGACTGAACCCTTGCTTCTTCCAATTTGTTAAACATAGGAAGAGGGACTTACCAAAGGTTTGTTACATCGAGCATGTGTTACCGTCATCGAGCTCGTTAAATCAAAAAGAGGTACTCGTCTATCTCGATGGGGGAAAAATTGAAAGAAGCAAGCCAAGTAGTTTTTGAGAACACTACTGGTAGCTCTTAGGGTCTCCCTTGAACACGAGACTTTGTCGTTGCATGCATTTCAATCCGATGAACCTTTGCACTGAGCCAATCCTCTGATTTTCTTTTACTCCTTTAGGTCACCTGATGAAAGTCACTGTATCCACTGCATTATTGTGTTTTGGTCCATGTCAAGTTTCTTCTATTGTGCCTCAGTGTTCAAGGGAAGTATCTTCTTCAAGAGTCAACCATCACAAATATCTTGTTTCAATACCTGTGTCAGTCCATGTTCATTTGATCTACCAATTACATCTCTGTGACTGTTTTGTGTCGTTGATGGGGGATACATCAAGGCCCTCCTTCGACGAGTCTATTCCTATCGACTTCAACACATTATCTAGGAATTAGACTTAGAAACCAATTAGTATCTTGGGACCTGCATGCCTCAATGGCAGGCATCCTCATGTCTGACAGTGGGTTTACATCATTGAACCCTGATCAGATGATTCCACAGATGTTCGACTTCATCACATTCAGTCACATTCATCGAGATGTACTAGAGTACCTTGGGAATCATTGACATCAATGGTGATCTCCCTTGTGCTTGTTAACAATTTACATCATTGACTGGTAATCAAGTGGTTTTTGCACCTTCATTCAAAGGATTGTAAGTACTTTTACTTGTTCTCATTAATAATCAATGTTTGGCATGTTTCTTTCAAACTTATGTTTGTTCCATATGAGTTTGTCTGCAGTAGATGGATCTAGGATTGAGCTAATATCAGTAGAGTAGGAAGTCCATTGTATCTTTGTTTGTTCTATAGGACCTATCAAGGAGCTCAAGATTGGAGCTCAACCTAGACTTTGCGAGGACAAACTCCATTAACAAGGTACATATCTTTCTTCTTCTCCTTTGTATATTAGCTTGATTAGATCTAAAAGTATGTTAGTGTCCATGTTAAGCACTTTTTTGTCTTGGTCTCAGGAGTCTAGAGACCAAAGGGAATCCACTTGTCTATAGGGGGGATTCACCTACAACAATATCCAAGAAAAATTTTCTCATACTCTTGACTCCTTTTTATATTAAACATGTCTATCAAAAAAACCATCTAAAGGAAGGTCCTTCTAGAAGCGAAAGCTTCTATTAGGCCTTCTTACATTGGAATTATTCTTCCTTATTTCTAGGCCTTATTAATATTGACCTTTATTACATCAAAATATATTATTCTACGTATGTGAGGGGTTAGGTCCCTCACATGTCCTCCGCCTTAAAAACAACCTTGTCCTCAAGGCTTGAGATGTGGAAATTGCTACAGAATCATAGTTGGTTCCCAAGTGGCATATGTTGGAGTTGTATTTTTCGATTGGACTAACACTCCCTTTATGGTTCATTGACACAAATGACGCTTATGCTGGTCCAAAACCTATTTTGGTTGTAGCCAAATGGAGCCTTCTTCGTTCAACTCGGGAAGGTTGGTTTGAGTTTGGCACTTAGTTCCAATCACCTTATTTAAGAAGGAAACATGAAAAATAGGATGGATCTTAGAATGACTAGGAAAAGATAACTGATAGGCCACCTATCCCACATGCTTGAGAATGGTATAAGGACCATAAAATTTGGGTGCTATTTTTTGACAATGGTCAGCCTTGAGGGAATTTTTCTTGTAAGTTTGCAGTCGAAGAAACACTTGAACCCTTTATGCAAATTGACGTTCAAAGTGACCTTGATCTGTTTGTTTCTTTATGTGATTCTGGTCCATGACCAAATTATCTTTGAGAGTATGGAGAATAACCTCTCGAACTGTAAGTGTTTGGTCAACTGCCTGGACCTTTGAGACACCTGGAAAATATGAGAGAACTGAAGGTGCATTTTTCCCATATAGTGCTTCAAAAGGAGTCATGCGGGTAATTGTATGGTACGAAGTGTTGTACCACCATTCAACTAGTGGTAACAATTGAGCCCTGTTGGCACAGGGGAAGACCCAGGGTTCAACACTCAAGAGCGCACCAACAAAACCCTAACTACCGACCCTTTCGGCAACACCTACGAACTAGATAAAGTCTCACCCAAGGTAGAGGAAGGGGTGGTTGCAGGAATCCAGTGTCTTCAACCTTAGTTGGGACACAGATCTGTGATTACAATACTCTATCAAAGAACTTAGCAGTTATAGTTCATCAATATTTAACTAGTATCTAATTCGCAGATAAAACCCTAACACAGATCCTTGCAATATTCACCCAGATATAGTATATTCAAGTACTAAGCACATTCACATAGGTTATATCTAGCATTCATCCATATTATTAAGCACAAAGAATTGCAGATCTATCTATCATTCATCTTATATCAAATCACTAAGCAAGTAAACACATAACACATCAATATATCACACAAAGCGTAGCAACACATGATGTACATGGTTCACCGCTAGCCTGGGGCTACGTCCACCAAATTTTTGTCTTCTTTGTTATCTTTTTTCAATCTTCTTACATGCAAAGAGCCACAAAATCCTACTCCGCATAGGACAGGAGATCTGTGTGCACCTCGCCAAATCTTCCTTCCCCAAAATAGGTCACAACACAAAGGCTTTTCTCAATCTCTTACAGCCACTTTCACTTAGCCTTGGAAGCCTCACACAGCATGCACAAAGAATGTACAACTATTACTTGCACTTAGCACTTAGCATCACACACTTGCGCTTCTTCAACTTACATCACCTAGATTTCTATTTATACATTAAAAAATGGGCCTAAACATGGGTAAACCCATGGGCCAAAATCCCCATACTCGTTACATAAGCCCAAAACCCAAAAATCCCTAAACAAGGGGCCCAGATCCCATGATCTCCACTTCAAATTTCTCTCTTCCTTCGACAACCTGTCAAAGTCCCAAAATAGGTCAAACATGACCAAGGATCCTCAAAACTTGTTCAAGGGCCAACAGGCCCCCAAAACTCACTTGTGACTAATCCCAATTCACTCTGGTATGGGTAGCTCTACTTCAAAATCCTCGATCTTGGCTCGAGTTGCTTCAACCTGTTGCTGTGCCAAGGCCTCTTGATTGGAAAACTCTTGGATAACTGCTTCATTGATACGTCCCTCTAAGCGTTGTTCGACTACATTGACTACTTGTTCTAGATCTACTCCTCAGCCTTCAACCTCCTCAAACAATTGGCATGCTTCATCCTGGATTGGTTGGAGCCTCTGAGTCACTTCCATGACTTTGCTCTATATGGTGTGGACCTGCTGTTGAGAAGTGCGTTGTTCCTAGGATTGCTTCATCCTTTCAACTACTGACAGGAGCTTCAAATGTGCATGTATTTTTGCTACTTGCTACTTTGCCTCCTAGAGATGTGACTCCAGTGCCTTTAGTGCCATGTCTTCAGTAAGTCGCTCGTAGTTTTGTGCACTTCTACTGCTAATCTATTTACATTCTAGAGTGAATTCTCTGATCCTTTCAACTGCGCTTTGGGCAGTGGCTTCTCTTTGATCTCGAATGTCATGCGAGGTACTTAGCACTATTCCTAGATATAGGTCTGTGGTTCTATGTTAAAGTTGTTGGATGGCTTCTGCAAGCTACGCTACTTGTTACATTATTGGTTCTTCCACCTTTTTCTCTAAGCCTGTCACAGAGCAAAGTGCACTGCTGACTGCTTCTTTGACTCTGAGCTGCTGTGCGAGAAACTACTCTTTATCTTGCTTGACCTACACTCTCTCCTCTTCAAACTCGGTGTGGATTTCATTCTTCTCCCATTGCACAACTTGGCGTTTCTCTACCATTTCCTCTTGTGTTTTCTTCACGACCACTGTGGCCTATTCTTTTTCTTATTGCACTCAAAGAAGGCAAGCTTCAATCACATTAGCTATTCTATGGAGTTGGGCAGTTTCATCTCCCAGCTCTGGTTCTTACGATGGAGGGGGAACAGTGGATACTGCATGGTTGGAGTGAAGGGCCTGATGTACCCCTCTGAGTTTTGTCTCATTCCTATCATACATGGTTGCTTGCTTGTCTTCAGTGTTCTACAGAATATCCCACAAAGCATCTGATACGGCTGTGATGATGAAGTCGAAGTCATCGAGCATGAGCACAGTCTGCATCTTAGTCATGGTGGCTTTGGATTTCTTCCAGGAAGTAGGTTTCATGGGGAAACCTTTCTTTTTTTAGAGGGATTAGCCTCATCAACAGGATCCATAGGCGGTGTTACTTCACCTTGCTTCTGTTGATCTTCTTTTCTATTGGTCTCTTCTTTATCTACTTTGTCATCACCTCCTCATCCCGGTGATTCTTAAGTTGTTTGTTCTGATGCGTTGCTCAGGTTTTGTACCTCTTTGGTCTTCTTCCTTCTGTTGGTTCTAGGTGTGTCGCGTTCTTTGTGAGTGGCCTCTGAGCTACCAATTAGTTTGAGATCAAACATTTCTGTGGGGTCAGTAGGGATAAGGAGTTCTGCAGACCAGTCCTTAGTTATCTCTTCAAGGTCCTCCTCTATGATCTTATAGTATGACTGAATCTCTTCTTTATGCTCATCTGAACACATAGTGATATAAATAAAGTGTTGATCTATGCAGAAATTCATGAGGGGTCTGAACCCGTGCAGGGTGTTCGGCACCATATGAGGGACAACCCCAATATCTCTTTTCAACTGCAGATAATATGTGTGGAATACCATGTTTGACTACCACTAATTTCCCATATCTCTCAAGTACCAGATCATGGTGAAATTCGCAACGAGTGGTTTGAATGCCTCAATGTTTGGGAAGGTCACACCTTCTGACATCTCCCAAGCAGTAAATGTTATGAGGATCAACAACCAGCTAAAATGGAAATCATAGCCTTGATGCTAAGCTTCGCAAAAATCCAATTAGATTTGGTTGACTAAGTACTCGCCTAGTTGATTTGGAGTCCTTCTACACATCTTTTGGCAAGGTCAACAATGAACCCTATGACCTACGTAGGTATGTTCTTTCTCACCAGCTTTCCTGTGATCAACTGGAAGGGCAGGCACATTGCGTCATTTTGCATAGAATATACCTTGTAGCCTCACATCCCCTTTTCTATATCACCATATGTGTCTTTAATCCTCTATGCCAGTGCACGGTCTGCAACCTTCCCTGGGTAGACGTCTTGTGGGTCAGGTCCTTGCATGCTCAATCCGGTGATCCTATGGATCAACGTTAGATCAACTGTGATGTGTCTGTCTATCCATCATGGTAGCACAATAGTAGGAGCTTGACACATGCGTTAACTTCCTGGTGCCTTCCAAAATGTGGAATCTTCATCACATTTAGGATGGTGGACTGCGCGAGGTTCATATTCCATGGTTGAGGGATAATTTTCGAGTTATTCCCCTTCATCCTTGTCAAGTATCTATGAGGGGTGAACATACTGTTGTTCTTTGGGTCCCCTAGGTTGAAGTCGTTGAATTTCAATGTTGTGATTTTATCTTGCTGTGTTATAACTGTAAGTATCCCCTTCGGGAGGTACGCAGTAACTTGGGTGTAGTCAAAGTCTCTTGGGACACTGTCACGACTCACCGCCCTGGCCAGAGGTGATATGTAGTCAGGATTAACTTCGCATTCTCCAAGTAATCTCGATGATTCGTTCTCTTCTCAACTACAATTCGGGATGGTCCAGATCTGTGAGAATTCGATGGGGAGGCTTGCACTCCTCGTGTCGATGAGGCTTGAATCCATGCGGACATTACTTTCTCAGCAATTAAATTGATTAGAACTTCTTCTACTCACTTTCCAGTTGCGCTGAGTTTGTTCGACATACACACTCATGATATGATAACTTAGGTGGATTAATGGGTGCTCAAAGCAATAGAACAGGTGTCGATCTTGGCAAGCACAATGCGGTAGAAATGAGTTGGCTTGGATACAATTCACAAAAGTGTTCTCGTTGCAAAAGATGATGGAATAAGTAGACAACAATGTAAGATATCTACTCCAATAGACAAGAGGCCTTCATCAATGCCATTTTTTCTGTTGTGGTGTGGTCACAATGGTCTGAAGATGAGATTTCCAGTCATAACTATTCTTCTAAGCATTCGGGCCATCGGTCTAATGGTCATAATGACTCCAACGTTATATTGCTTTGCCATGGCAAAGTGCCATCTTGCGTTGTTATGATATCCTGGTGAAGTTCCAGTTTTTCAAATCTTCCTTCTGAAAAGTCCCCTCTGGAACATTCTACAACTTCTCTATCTTTGCTCTCTTCTTAATGAGATTTCTAGCCTTCTTCCCTATGATCTTTGTCTCGATATTTCTCTTTCCATTATGATTCTTATATCCTTTTGCATAGTAACTTCGCACTGTTTATATTTTTTCATAGGGTTAGAGAGTAATACTTCTTCTCTGTCTGGGGTAGGTGCTCCACTCTTCTGTAAGCCTTCTTGTGTTATTTCAACTTCGACATCCAAGTTTCTGGTCCTAAACAACTTCGATCTGTTCTCCTATTCTTCAATCAAGTGCGTTAACCTCATAGTCATGAAATCTTTTAATTCTTTCTTTTTCTATTCTAGGGCTTCCTCTTCTTTTCTTCTGGTCTGATCCTTCTCAATCCAGGTTTTTCCTAGTAGCATAGTAAATGGGGCGTTTCTCTCAATAAATTTAACAACCTCAAAATCTTCCTCTATCGAAGTTCTATGAGCACTCATAGATATCTGGGTGAGTCTTCCACATAGGGATATCATATTTCCTCTGAATAATCCTATTCCTCCCAATGAAGGAATCATAGAAGGATTCCCTAAAATTTCCCAAGTTCTTTCTATCATGATATTCACCCATGTTTCTTCATACAGAACACAGTCAATGTTGAAGTCTCCTATTCTTGTTTCTATGCGTTCTTTTTCTTTGAAGATCTCTGATAAGTTGAAATTTTTGTGATCATTCAGGGTTTCTTTCAGTTGTAGCAATACATTCTCTAATTCTTTCTTGGGTTCTGCCATGGCCTTAGTTTCTTGATCTTCCTCAAGATTTTCTTGTCTCATATTCATTCTTTCAACCTTAGTAATCATTTTAGGGAAATCCAAAACTTCATGGTCCATAGCTTTACAACAAAGACTACTAGGTCTTCTACCAGAAACTTCCTTAGCAAGATTTCTTGGTCTTATACAACTATAAAAAAGGGTTAATCCTCTTTTTATCTTAAATGATCCCCATCCTTTCCTGTACTGTGCACTAGGGTCATAGTAGTTAACCTGCAAAAAATTCTTTCTAGGATCCTGCATCCATTTGTTAGTCCAAACATTCTTTCTATGCATAGGGATAACATATCTTTCATCATTTCTATAAGATCTACTCATATCAAATATTCTTTCTTCTAGTTGTTCCCTAATTTTTAAGCTAGGACAAAAATTATCAAACATACCCAGATTCATACTTTTGAAATAAAAATTTCCACTTATCTTACCTTTCCAATAAAAAAATTTCATTGTTCTTACCTTTATCAAAGCACAAATCTTTAATATCTTACCTCTTTTCTTCAGATCTAACTTATATTCTTAGCATAGATCTTTACAAGTCAAGTAGAATACTACGCACTAGGGAAACATATCTACGCATAGAGATTTCTCTTTTCTTCAGTTCCCAGCAATCATAGTTTAGGGTCCTGACAACAGAACCATTTGTTGGCACAAGGGAAGACCCAGGGTTCAACACTCAAGAGTGCACCAACAAAACCCTAACTACCATCCCTTTTGGCAACACCTTCGAAGAAGATGAAATCTCACCCGAGGTAGAGGCAGGGGTGGTTGCAGAACTCTAGTGTCTGCAACCTTAGCTGGGACACAGATATTTGATTACAATATTATATCAAAGCACTTAGAAGTTACAGTTCATCAGTATTTAACCAGTATCTACTTCACATATAAAACCCTAAGATAAATCCTCATGGTATTCACCCATATCTAGTATATTCAAGTACTAAGCACATTTGCATAGGTTAGATATACCATTCATCCATATTATTAAGCACAAAGCATCACATATATATCTATCATTCATCTTATATCAAAGCACTAAGAAAGAAAACACATAACACATCAATATATTGTACAAAGTGTAGCAACAAAGGATATATGTGGTTCACCCCCAGCCTGGGGCTACGTCCACCAACTCTTTTTCTTCTTTATTATCTTTTGTCAATCTTCTTACATGCACAGAGCCACAAAATCCTACTCTGCATAGGACAAGATATCTGTGTGCACCTCGCCAGATCCTCCTTCCTCGAGCTAGGTCACAGCACAAATCCTTTTCTCAATCTCTTATAGTCGCTTGCACTTAGCCTTCCAAGTCTCACACAGCATGCACAAAGCATGTACAACTATTACCTGCACTTAACACTTAGCATCACACACTTGTGCTTATTCTACTTGCATCACCTATATTTCTATTTATACATTACAAAATCAGCCTAAACATGGGTAAACCCATGGGTCGACATCCACATACTTGTTACATAATCCCAAAACCCAAAAAACCCTAAACAAGGGGCCAATATCTTGTGATCTCTGCTTCGACTTGTGCTCCGCCTTTGACAACCTGTTGAAGTCCAAAAATAGGTCAAACATGACCGAGGATCCTCAAAACTTGGTCAAGGGCCAACAAGCCCACTGATTTTTCTTTTTCAAGGAAAAGAACCTCAAATATGTTTCCAAACACTTGTTGACAACTTCCGTTTGACCATCAGTCTAGGGATGATAAGCTATGTTGAGATGAAATTGGGGGCCTTGTATCTTGAAAAGTTCTTTCCAAAAATTGTTGGTGAAAGTTGGGTCATGATCAGAAACAATAGAATGTGGTATGCCATGAAGCTTGAAAACTTGATCTATGAAAATTTGAGCCAGAATGGATGTTGTAAATGGGTGTTGAAGAGCATAGAATTGAGCATACTTGGAAAGACGATCAACTACCACCATGATGATAGATTTATTTCCCGATTTTAGGTAAGGATACAATAAAATCCATAGATATATCCCACCAAATAGCAGGTGGAATCGGAAGCATTTTTAGTGTTCTAGATATTTGACTATTTCTCCCTTGTTGCATTGACACACATCACATTCAGCAACAAAATTACGAACGTCTTGTTTCATACCATCCCCAAAAAAAGAACGTTTGAACCTGTCATAGGTTTTGGTAAACCTGGAGTGCCCAGCTGTGGGTGTAGCATGAAGCTTAGAAAGTACCATGGATTTATGTTTTGACTGTTTACTTAAATATAAACATCTTTTGTATCGAATATCACAATGGAGCCAAGAGTACACTGGGGAAACTGTACAATTGGATTGCAATTGTTGTATCAGATGAGAATGTTTCGAATCCTGTAGCCATTCTTGGTGAACATCTTGGATCTAATCTGGTACAATGAAGGAGAGAGAAAAAAAGGACCCTTCATATTCATATTTTTGGGAAAGTGCATCTGCAACCACATTGTCTTTGCCTTTCTTGTAAATGATCTCATAATCATATCCAAATATCTTAGTCACCCATTTTTGTTTCTATAGGTAGGAAATGCGTTGTTCCAAAAAATACTTGAGGCTTTGATGATCTGTCTTAATTTGGAAGCATTGCCCCAATAAATAAGGGAGCCAAATATCAACGACATGCATAATAGCCAACATTTCCTTTTCATATATTGATTTTCCCAAATTTCGCTCAGACAGTTGTTTTTTGGTAAAGGCCAAAGGCGGACCCTCTTTCATAAGGACAACGCCAATTCATTTCCCTAAAGCATCAAATTCCAGGACAAAGGTCTTTGTGAAATCATGAAGGGATAGAAATGGAGTGGTGCACATGGCCATCTTCAAGGTTTGAAAATCCCGAGCAACTACTGGAGTCCAATTGAAAGAATTCTTTTTAAGGAGTGCAGTGAGATGCACCGCAATCTTTCCATAATTATTAAAAAACTTGTGATAATAACCTGTTAAGCCCAAAACTCTACACAATATTTTGAGAGTCTTTGGTTGAGGCCAGTCTTGCATAACTTCAATATTTCTAGGATACATCCTGATGCTGGCCTTGCCAACAAGATAACCCAAGTACTTGACTTCTGAGGCGCCAAAAATCACATTTAGATTATTTTAGGAACAGTTGGTGCTCAGAGAGTAGATGGAGAAATCAATCCACATGAGAAATATGGTATGTTGAGGTTTTTCTATAGATGAGGATATCATCAAAGAAAAATAAGACAAAATGACGGAGAAAACGATGGAAGACATGATTCACGAGGCTTTGAAAAGTGGAGGGAGCATTACACAAGCCAAATGGCATGACCAAAAATTCATAGTGGCCCTCATGAGTTCTAAAGGCAGTCTTAGGAATGTCTGCCTCTTTCATATGGATCTGGTGCTAGGGAGAATGGAGATCAAGTTTAATAAAGAACTGGGCACCACTCAATTCATCCAATAGGTCATCAATGACAAGAATGGGAAATTTTTCTTTAATGGTGAGTTTTTTGAGGGCGCAGAAGTCAGGACACATGTTCCAAGGAAATTATTTATTAAGGACCATGACCAGGGGAGAAGAGTAGGGGATCGTACTAGGGTGGATAACACCCGCGTTGAGCAGTTCTTGAACCATTTTCTCAATTTCATTTTTTGGGGAAAAGGCATGACGATAGGGACATTTTTTTGGAGGAAGAATTCCTGGGACAAGGGGAATGGAATGATCATGAACACCACGATAAGGAGGCAGTCTTTGGGGAGTGGAAAAAAACACTTGATGTTTAGAGAGGATGGATTGGAGGTCATGCAGGACAAAGGGTGTCTCAGTTGCCTGTATGGCATGGAGTTGGGAAATAACACCAGAACGACCTTTTATGAGAATATTTTCCTTTGATGGGAACTAATGATCTCAAGAGAACTGACGGTGATGCATTGGAACTTATATTGTTGTCCCTCCTGGTCAAATTGCATGGTTAAATCCTTAAAATCCATGAGAATGGGACCCAAATTCCTTAGCGAGTCAACACCCAACACAATGTCACAACTGCCCATGTCAATAACAAACATATGATATTTCAGGTGGTAGTCACCAATTTGGAGATGCACATTTTCACAATGCCCTCTACATTTCGTGGACCTTCCATTGACAATCATGATTTGGAAATTATTGACTACACAGATATAGCAATTAGTTTCTTGGGGAATGCAGTGATGAATAAAATTATGGGTGCTTCCACTATAAACAAGAATGATGACCTTCCTATGCTTGATGTAACCAATTATCTTGAGGGTTTGGGGAGTAGAGAAGCCAGTGAGATCATTTAGGGAAATGATTGGTTCTACTTTAGGAGGGTTTGAGGGAGGGGTTATGTTAGTGGGCTCAGGTGACACAGACACAAGGGGAGCTTCAACATCATCTTTTGAAATATCCTCCGAGATGACCATAAAAATATTTTTTTCCTAACACTTGTGTCCTAGATTTTTCATCACAATTATAACAAAGGCCTTTGAGTTGGTGTTCATCCATTTCGGTCCTGGTTAATTTTCAGATCTTTAGTGGAGTAGAAGGAGGAGTGGGATTTACTGGTTTGGTGTGAGGAATAAAGGAGGGTTTCTAGTTTTGAGAAGAGACAACCTGTTGTGATTTCTTATCTCTTTTAGTATCCTCCACCCAACTCTGAGGCTGATCCATGAGGACATGGGCCTGAATCTCATCCTTGAGTCCACTGATAAAACATTCTCAGAAAAAAGCATAAAAAATTCCCTTTGTATGAAAATGCAGTCACTCAAAAGGAGTTATAAAGTCTTCCATTGTTCGAGATTGTTTCAACTTTGTCAAATGACCTAAATGGTTGGTATCAGTGTCAAAGCATTCATAAATCTCTACGACAAAGTGTGTCCAAGCAACATACCCTTCACGGGCATTTTTTCTCCATTGCCAACATTCTTGATCTAGATGGAGAACACCATACCCAAGTTTGTCCAACTCATCCGTAATGTTGTACAAAGAGAAATAATGTTCCATTTGAGTTACCCAACTAGTGGGATCTCAACCATCAAATTATTTGGTCGCATCCACATGAAGAAGGCATAGGTCACAATGAAAGTGATGGGGATGAAAATTATGGGAATGAGAGTAAGCTTCAACTTCGGTATGCAAAGGTGGGTCATATAAGGGAGGAACTGTATGGATATGCATCTTGGTGCAGATCATCATAGTGACAGATTCAAGATGGGTAGTAATGTCTAGTTTGAGGTCTTGTTTGAGTTCCTCGATTGAGGCAGTGATGGAGGAATTCATGTTTTCATTGATGGTGGAAATATTGGAATTGAATTGTCTCACTTCTTGTTGGGTCTCTGTGAAATTAGATTGCAAGGTATTTAAGCGAGCTTCCAATTCTTAGCTATGGGTATGGGCCATGATGATGAGGGAACTGAAAAGGGGCAAGTGGGGTCAAAACATTTTCTAAACAAATGATAGGTATGAATGTGATAAGGGAGAAGAGAGAAATCCGATGGAATAGGTCTCAAATAGTGGTGCAACAGGATCCATACTTTTTCTTTTATTTTCACCTACGTAGTTATACTCTGATCTGAAGAATACTACGGTGATGAAATGACCAAATGATTAATCAG
>SNQJ01S0018103.1:61532-86581 GCA_010110895.2 Picea sitchensis | reverse complement strand
TTTTTTTTTTTCATCCCCAAAGGTTAGGTATTCAAGGGTTCTACAGACAAAGGTTTTCCCTATGCTATAGCTATCTAATATACATGCGGGGTCCAATAGTATTACTTGGCCCAATATCTCAGGGCACCAACTAAGGAGGCTAGACCATGACCTTAGTCGTACTACCCGACTACCCAGGTACTAGAGAGTATCTTCCCGAGTGTTGTTATCGGTGGCATTATACCAGTCAGGCGACCGATCGATTTATCTAAAGAGGGCTTCAAGAAATGTAGGTTGGTTTGTATACAGGTGATTTCTGATGCGCTACCATTCAAAGGGGTACCGACAGGGGCTACAATGGTGGCCAACAGATGTGTTCTTAAGTACCACTTGTATTTCTTGCATGTATGAATCCCCGGTCATGGGTTTATGCATGTAACGATAGATCTTTGTAGATTAAAGATGCTGGAATACTTTTCTAGCCTGAAAAAAAATTAACCCGCAATTTTTTGCCGAGGAAAGTGCTCTAATACCACTTGTAATATTCCAGATATAAAAAGTATGTATAACATAAATAAAATGATAGAAATGGAAGATGAACAACAATATAACTAGAACAACACCACAATAATACCAAAATGATACCATAATAACACCAAAAAGAGCACTTTGATTACTGAGAGCAATGTTCACTTGCCTCTTTGAGGGGGAAACTTCCAATAGAGCAAATCTCTTTTTTAATAATATCTAAGACAAAAGTTGTCATACCCTTGACTCCTATTTATACTAAATATGTCTATCAAAAGAACCATCTAGAGGAAGATCCTTCTAGAAGCGAAAGCTTCTATTAGGTCTTCTTACATTGGACTTATTCTTGCTTATTTTTAGGCCTTATTAATATTGACCTTTATTACATTGGAATTTATTATTCTACCTACGTGAGGGGTTAGGTCCCTAACACTGAATCTATTGATAAGTTATTTGATTCAATGATTTTATAGTTCTTATCTCTAATTATGGAAAGAAAATCATTGTGTTAATGTGTGATTAATGATTAGAGCTAAGGAAACTAATTTTATTGCCATCATTTTATTGCATGTATGTTTTCTTTCAATAATTGTATCTCAGTCAATGATTTAAATACTAGCAAGTTGATGTATTAGTACTAGGCTTGTCGTAGGTGTGAAAATCTTTGTCTGCATGCTTGAGCACGAGGGTTATCCTAAGCTCAACCTTCATCAGTAGTTAATTTTTCCCCTTTCCTTTTACCCAAATGGTTTATACTAGCACCTATCTTTTATCAGACCCATTTATAAGAGAAAATACAAAAAAGAGAACGTTCAAACTGAAGGAGGAGTTTTCACAAGAAGATATCCTATAAATGATTTTGTAAATTCCATTGATTAATTGGTCAGATCACAAGATCTTGAGAACCATTCCACTATTAAATGTTCTAGAGTCTAATTGGGCCTCGATGGCAAGTTTAGTTCATGTTGTTGAGTTAAATGGATTTAGGACCCCTCAATAGAACTGGCGCTAGAAGGAGGGCCTGATGAATGAATGGCTAAGAATATTTTTGATATAATATTTCACATAGCCTGTAGATTCAAAACAACCCACATGCATGGCTAGTCATTCTCAAGATAGCCCACACACTCTGATTACTCCTGAAATGAGTAACTCACCCTAGCAAGAGGAAGAACATTTATTCCCTGAAATATCTTACGCTCTTCCCCACGAGGAGTTGAACTAGTTCAAAAGAATCAAAAGAGCTTACGTTCGACAAATTGGAGAACTACCCTTAGCTCTATTACTTCCTCATATAAAACAAGTAACCAAACTAGTGGTTGAAAACCCCGACCAGGTTTATGTTCACATAGTAGAAGACCTGATAGATTTAACCCTCACCAAAATCGAACATCCCCTTAATCTAATTCCCGAAACACCAGCCGATAACTGCTCCGAGCCCAACGATTTTTTTGACGAGGAAGGGTTTAACTCGGAACGCTCAGTTTTGGAATTAGATGAAATAGAAGATAACAATCATAATAATGAAGAAAGGGGAAAACCACCTCAGAATAATCAACCATGGTTGGCCAAATATACTCTAGAAATCATCCAGATGAGTACATAACCTTGCCCGACATCCTGAAAAGTTACTCCCTAAATTTGACCCTGAAACCTCAGGATTTCCTGAAGACCATATCAAAAAATTCATACTAGCTATTAGACTAATGAATGTCCAACATGAATATGTAGTATGCAGTATTTTCCCCTATACTTTTGAGAATTCAGCCTCCATGTGGTATTTTACCTTTCCTGTAGGGTCCATAACTAGTTGGACGAAGTTTCAAAAGGATTTTTTAGATAAATTTATAGAAGAATCCACTACAGGATATTTTATGGATGATTTTCCGCCGGCACCATGAGTTCAAAGGAGAAGGTTAAAGACTTCAATCAACGATTCGCCGCTATCCTAAACAATTTTCAACCTGAAACTAAACCCACTCAGGAGTTGCAAATCAAAGTATACACTAATTCTCTCCCTGCTTTTATTTCCATGTTTGTGAAGAGGGATGCCAAAACAACATTAGATGATAATTTTGAGGAATCCAAAACAAAAGAAGTCCAAATGAAGGGATGTAAAGAAGGCCATGTCTCATTAGTTAAGAAGGAAGTTCAACCTCCACCTAGGAGATGACTCTTGTTGACCAGACCCCTAGGGAAACAAACAGAACAAGGTCCCAAAAAGGGAAGTGGAGACACGGAATACCTACAATGAATGATAAAGAAGTTGTCAAACGAAATCATAGACATGAAAATAAGTGCAGGGGAAGGAAACCAAGGCCAGAGGCCCTATAAACCCTTTTTTAAAATAAATCCATCGTTCAAAGCAATTGAACCTCCCCCAACCAACTTAAACATATATGTCAAAAATGTAGCATCTGACTCTTTTTTTACCTATCACCAAGAGAAACATTCTGAAAGACAATGCCCACAATGGGTGCATTCCATGACTTTGATGTCCAACCGGTTTCTAGACAAGGTTTCCCTTACTTAACAATCAAGCGACTTAGATATGAATATTTTTTATCGAGAAGAAGTTGATCCACCAAAAGAAACAACCATGTTGATATTGAACCCTGACCTACCAATGCCTTATGATGATCTATTTGAGGTTCAAGAACCACTCAAAGAGGTCTTGGTTGTGAAAATGTGAAGTAGGGGTCACCCAGTCTCAAACGACCTTACCGTGGCCCACACTTCGAGAGGAAAAAAAACATTTGATCACCTGAAATAATATTTTGTCTCCCAAAGAAATCCTATAAACATCCATAACTGAGAATCACCGAAGCTAGACTACAACATAGTACCGTATTTGAAAAAATTGAAGGCTAATATATCAGTCATGGACATGTGTAGAATCCCCCAACAAAAGGACTTTTTGTTACAAGCTTTGAATTCAGTAGAAACTCCTATAACAAGCACTAACCAAGGAGAAAATCAAGCCCTCACAGATCTGAGAAGTAAGCCAACTATGAACTCTTTCTCTAAAGATAAAAATGGAAATCCTTTTGTCCCACCGTTCCTCTTGACATTTGAAGTCTTCAATAGAAACCTCCATAATTGTTTGGTTGAATCAGGGGAATCCTCTAATGTTATTCCATTATCTATATGCAAGAAATTGAACCCAGTCCCTCTCAAAAGTGATAAACATGTGAAACAACTAGACATAACCCAGGTGAAGTTTATGGGAGAGCTCAAATATGTCATGATCGAGATGCAGACACACCTAAAATTTGTTCATGTGATTGACATCATTGTATTAGATATCCCAGAATCTTATGGATTTCGACTTAGTCAAGATTGGTCCGATAATAAACAGATACTTTAGTATAAATTGGGCTCACCTTTGGTTTCCATTAAAGGGACACATGAATATTATCAGGATCGATAGGGAAATATATCTAAAACATACTGTCACCGACCTAGAAACCCTCAACAAACCCTCTTCGGCAGATTTCCCCGTGCTAGGCAATTATTCTCATGACTCGGATTTTGGGAATTTCTCCCCCCTTATATGATTTCCCTCTCACTCATAACTATGAAATGAATTTTCAGGAAAATTTGTCGATAGTGACAGAAAAAATCCTCTTCTGTCAAGAACCTCTATTAAAAAGCATGGATCATATAGGAGGAAAGGAGGAAAGTGGTAGGAAAAAACAAACTGATGGTTTTATGTCACAAGTTTGGACGATTTACTTTGATGGATCTAAGTCACAAGAGAGATCAGGAGTGGGGTGTATCCTCATTGATCCCAAAGGTAAACGAAATTTCGTTTCCTGCAGACTAGAATTTGAATGCACAAACAACACCGTCAAGTATGAAGCTCTAGTACAAGGGCTAAAGAAATAAATAGAATTAAACTTTAAAGAACTAAAGGTTTTTGGAGATTATGAAATCATCGTTAGACAAGTAAGGAACATTATACATTGCAACTCTCCACACCCGAGGAATTATCAATAGGAAGTGCACAGACTAATAGAACATTTTGAAGACTTCAACATTGCAGTGATTCCCATAACAAAGAACACTCTGGCTAATTCCCTGGCCACCACTACCTCAAGGCTATCCCCTTTAGAAGGCTATGAAGCCTCCCGATTCACTATGGATCTACTCTACAAACCGTCAGTGCCCAACAATATTTCTAATTAGAAGGTCTTTGAAGGAGATGAACAGATCATAAACTTTTTACCAATCAGGATAATATTAAAGATATAGCTATTGACGATGAAATATGATCAATTAATAGAAACTGATCCCCATGTAAAAAAACCTGAAACAGATCAATCGACTAATAAACCGAGGTCTCACACGATACTGAAATGGGTATCCAATTTAGAAAATGTGTTTGACTAAAGGGAAAGATTTAAAGGGTCAATGAACACAAAGACAAAGAGTTCTTGTCCCGTGTATGAAACCATTAATCTAGGAACCCCGTATAAACCTAAGAATATAAATATCGGAAAGGAAGTATCTAAATAAGAAAGGAAGGCCTATCTCAAACTTTTCATAGAATATCAAGATATTTTTGCATGGTACTACCGAGATCTTAAAACTTATGATACTCGTATCATTCAACACACAATGTTGTTAAAACCTAAAGTAAAACCCTTCCAACAGAAGCTTTGGAAGTACCACCCATCTCGGGAACCTCTCATGTGTCAAGAGTTGAAAAAATTACTAGAAGCTAAAGTTATCTTCTAGGTTAGACACTCTGCATGGGTAGAAAATTTGGTTCTTGTCAAGAAAAAGTCTTGGGAAATTTGTCTGTGTGTGGATTTTAGAAATATCAACAGAGCATCAAAAAAGGACGACTACCCAGTCCCACCGATGGAGAAACGCTTTCATACCGTGTCTGGTTCTGATATTTTTCTCTGCTGGATGGTTTTTTAGGTTACAACCAAGTTCTAGTTTCAGAAGAAGACTATTTGAAAACTACCTTTCAAACCAAGTGGGGAACCTTTGCTTACAAACGCATGCCCTTTAGATAATGAATGCAGGGCAAACCTTCCAAAGGGCCATGGATGTGGCTTTTCGAGGACTAATAACCAAATGTGTAGTATTTTATTTAGACGGCATGATTATATATTCAAATAATAGAGAAGATCACATCCAACACCTAACCTAGATTTTTGAAAGGTGTAGGAAATACATATATCCTTAAACCCCAAGAAAACTATATTTTGTGTCGAGGAAGGGAAACTACTAGGTCATATTATATCTCAAGCAGGAATTCACATAGACCCAGAATGAATTAGGGCTATAGCTTAGCTTCCACTACCCCACAACAAAAAGGCTATGCAATCCTTCTTTGGGAAAATCAATTTTGTGAGAAATTTCACTCCTGATTTCACTGAAACTATCAAATACTTACAAAAAATGATCTACAAAGATGTTGAATTTAAGTGGGATGATGAACGAAAAATTTCTTTCAGCAATATTAAGATTGCAATATCTCAAGCTACAATGTTGCGAAGTCCCGAATTTAGAAAATATTTTTTCCTCTACACTTCTGCCTCCGGCCAATCGTTAGTTGCAGTATTGACTCAGAAGGATGATGACAACAATGAGGCCCATGTCTCATTTATGAGCACTAATCTCTAAGGGGGTGAACTAAATTACCCTGCTATAGAGAAGTAGGATTATGTAGTGTACAAGGAAATGAAACACTTCATATCTTACATCCTAAATAACCATACCAAAGTCATTGTGCCTCATCCCATAGTCTGATCCCTATTCACTCAACAGGAGATGGGGGAAAGAAGAGGGAACTTGATGGAAGTGGTCCAAGAATTTGATCTCGAGATAAAACCTATCAAACTGGTTAAGGGACAAGGATTATGTAAACTGGAAGTTGAAGCCCAGGACCAAGTAAATGAAGACCCCATATGGGAGAATGAATTGGCATTATGGTGTGGTGAAGCTTCATACGTATTCCCAGGGTAGGAGTCTTGGTATGAGAAACTAACTTATCTCCTGCATCATGGGACTTGCCTAGAAAAATGGAACCCTAAGGAAAGGAGAGATCTCAGGCTAAAATCAACACAATATCGCCTCATAAATTCAGTGCTCTTCTGCGTTAATTATGATGTGGTACTTTTAAGATATCTCAAATGAGAAGACACAGATAAGGTTTTGAAGGATATCCATGATGGTATTGCAGGTGGACACTTCCCAGGGAATACCACCATGTTCCGCGATGCTCACACATACACTAGGAACTGTAAAACCTACCAAATAAGTGCGGGGAGGGAAAAGAGAGCAGTTGTCCCACTCCAACTTGTGGTCGTATCCAGGCCATTCGAGCAATGGGGGTTATATATCATAGGATAAATTACACTAATTTCTTCAAAACAACATAGATACATATTTACTACCATAAAATATTTCACTAAATGGGCAGAAGTCATCCCTTTGACTCATGTAAATGAAAAGGTGGTGATCCAATTCATAGAACAACAGCTCATCACAAGGTCTGGTGTGTTGTCTATCCTTGTTTTCGATAATGTTGCTTAATTTTATTCCACCCTATTAATAGAGTTTGATTTAGACAAAGGAATCATAATTAGATACTCTGCAAACTACTATCCATAGGGGAACGAAGTGGCAGAATCAACCAATAAGAACCTAGTGAGGATATCAAAGAAAAAAGTTGTAGACAACCTGAGGAATTGGCACAGTTCATTTCATAATTCCTTATGGGATGATAGAGTAACACCTAAGGAATCTATATGGAATTCCCCATACTTTCTGGTATACGGACAGGAAGACATTCTCCCGAATGGGCTATATCTTCCATTTCTTCAGCTTGCTTAGTATTCTAGATGACAATCCTCATCGGTTATATAACAAAGAATTGATACCCTCCTCATGCTAGAAGAAGAAAAGGAGAAAGAAAAATCAAATTTAATTTCTCATCAACAGATATTTAAAAGGTGCTTTGACAAGCATAAGGCCAAAGACAAGAATTTTGAAGTAGGATACTTAGTCTTGAAATGGGACCAAGCGAATGAATCGAAGGGAAAGCATTCAAAGTTTTAGAATATATGGCTCGGACCTTTTCAGGTAGCCGATAAAATTGGGTTAGGCACGTATCGGTTGCAAAATCTGAGGGGGGAACCTGATGCCCTCTTGGTGAATGGCTAAGCCCTAAAACAATATTTTTGTTAAAAAAAAATGTGTGTGTTTTCATGATATTTTGTTTTTAGGTAGGTTGATTGTAGGGTTCTTCATTTTTATTTTCTTGTTATAGTATTTTTGTTCTTTTGAAGTTTGTGTTCAGAAAGGCATTGGTTGAACTTAGTTCATGTGGTATAACGAACTATGTTCTTGACTCATGCTTACATACAACACAAGAAGCACTGGGAGAATTGCGATTGTTTTAAAGGAGTTCTATGTCTAACCTGTGCAGATAAAAAACCTTGGCAAAGTGATGAAGTGTCTGCCTCGTGGTTTGGTAAAACCTAAAGGGAAATATGGTAATATGGAAAGGACCTCATGTACCTCAAGACAGAGCGAGAAAAAATTCACCTTAACCATCTCATTTTGCAAATAACAGGTGTCTGCCTCTCCCACTCGCTCAGGGAATTATGCCAAAATAAAATCAATTATATCAAATGACTCAAAAGTAGGAGAGGGTATGCACATAACTCCGCAGAGGATATGGACGCTCGCTGGCAGTGGAGCAAGGTCTGTGACATCGGGGTGACTCCGCCGGGGCTATGGATGCTCGCTGGCAGTAGAGAAACACAATCGCAAGTGAATGATGATAAATAAAAGGCCTGGTGCCATTTCATGCTTTACTTGACTCTCGTCAAAAGAGGGCATGGGTCATGGTTAAAGGAAATGAAGTTGGAATAATGGTTGAAACCCCACATACAAGCTCATATTCACCAACTAGGGAATTTCAAACGCAAGGATAGAAGAGGCTCTGACTAAAAACTAGTTATGTTCTTAACCATATTCTACATTAGCTGAGCTGAGGGAAGGAACAGAGATTCTGCTTTCACCTAGTAAGTCGCCATTTGTTGAGAACTCAACACACCCTAAAAAGACTTATCAAATTTTGTGACTTTTTGGGTACCACTTGTTTTCTGCATTGTCTAACTTGACTTCATTTTGGGAAATGTTTTATATTTGATTGTTTTCATGAATCTTATCACCTATCCAGGTTTGTTTGAACTTATGAAACCTCGTGTCTAAAATACCTTAACACTTGAATTAAGAATCGGCATCTAAACCCTGCACCTAATGCACTCAGGTTCGATGTCAGAAAGAATTCAAGTAAGTAAAGGAACCAAACAAAAACAATAGTCGTTGATCACCGATCCTCATTAGCATCAGAAGAAGGTCGTCTTGGTTTACGTAGGTTATTCGCATAAAGGTTTCAGAGATAGTTGATCCCCTTCGACATCGGTAAAATATGAGGAAGACATATGTTAACAAAGGACATAAAATAATCGTCAATAGCCGATGCCCGATGCGCTTTATCGGGATTGGGGAAAATCTAGAAGGATCACAACAAACATTTCGATCGTGATAAAGTTATCTTTGATCATCGATCACTGATGTGTTTTCGGCATCAGGACCTTTTCGAGGGAGCCGATCCAAGAGCACCTATAGTTTTATCGCCAATCGTGAATCCTTGACACTTTTCGGCGTTGGCAAGTTAGGATTTGGTTTTAGAACAGATGGCTTAAAGAAATTCCCGACATTGATTAACATGATAAAATTAAATCACTGGTCTCAAACGCCACGTGTCTTTACTAAGTAAGAGGGTCATACAGTTTAGTTCTATCTCGAGTCATTTTTGGTTCCCTAGGTCCTAGTCACACCTCTACTGCAGCTTGGCCATGTCAGCACCGTATGGTAATATCGATCGACATCAAATATTTTGTAGGAGGTAATCAATGAAACTATTCACATCACAATCCCAACCCTCGATCCACCAAATGAAAGAATGGAATGATGGGACATTTGCGGCATTAAATAGGATCATATTTTGGACATTTAAGGAACTATTTAATGCCCTATCCTACATTAGTTTCTACCTCGTGCATCGATTAGATGGCATAATTTTAAAATCGTCGATAAACCACATTACCATCTGTGCCTCTGTCATCAACCCACGATGAATTTAAGTTTAAACTCCTCTGAAGATCTAGCGACAAATTTGTTGAAATTTCACTCATAACCTTAATTGAATGGATGATGCGACACAGTAATATTATCCTTGTTTAAATCTCTATAACAATTGTGAACAAATTCATTCTACACGTAAGTGAATTCCAGAGCATCTGAAGGAGCAGAGTGAGACACTTGAGACTATACTGACCCTTTTGATTATCAAAACTAGGTTTAACAAGATTTAGAGGTATGTATCCATGTCTGTTAATTTGTTGGTTATAATTTATATATGCCCATCTGGTCTCTTACACAGTCTCTAAAATATGCTCTAGTTTCAAGAAGAATGTCGCCGAGAAATCCAACCAACAGACGCTCACTGATATCACCAAAGCTGAAAGAACCAGAGATAGGCAAAGGTTCTTCTCCGGGGACCACAAGGCAGTTGAATTACACCCCTAGGGTGGAGCCCATCGTCAAAATAGCAACAAAGAAATATTTTGTCCAACCTCTGGCCTTTGGTATTGTTGAGAACATAATTCCAATATGCCTATAACAAATTCACGAGTGACTGACACCTTTTCACTGCAGGGATATCTGACTTCCAAAAAGACACTCTTATGGCACTAGCGATGTGAAAAGACATGGAAAGATGGTATGAGAAGGCCCACCAAGTGGTGGAAAGAATTGATTACATCAGCATGGTTCAAAAGGGTTGATAGGCCGAAGAGAATAACATTTAGGTGCTAAGGGACAGTAGTATCAATCGTATAAGGAAGTTCATCGAATACTAGGTGAAGATGGCCCAAGAGGCTCAGTGGGAGATTCAAGAGAAATGGGTTGGTTGTGAAAGAAGATGGACCAAGATCAATTGGGCGATGAGAGACATCAGTCTCCTTGAATTCGGCTCATCCGAGGACTTTGTCAACTTGCATGACATAGTCAAACAACATGTAGAACAAGACTCATATTGGACTACAAAGATAGAAAAGGTGGCTAAAATCATGTCAGTTCAAGTACAGTAGTTCATGGAGCACCTAATCAATGCTCGGATAATATTAAAATAGTTAAGTCCTAAAGTAGTCAAGTATCGGGAATGAGTAGTGGAGATAAAGGATATCCTTTCGGCTCTGATGGATCAACACAGATTATCATATGCCAACACATGCGAGGAACTCTTTGTCAAATGGTCAGAGTATGAGAAGAGTCATCCACTTAAGTGAAACCATTTGATGACTCTTATAAGACAGAGAGATGAAAGCACCATGTGGTGATGTTTTGTTTTACTTAGCTTTCACTTTTGATAGTTATTTTAGATAATAATTCATTATAAACAATAGGGTCGACCTTTTAGAAAAGGTTGATGGTTTTTGCAACGACCCTCATTTTTGGAATTGTAAAGAACTATTTTAGAACTGCCTTAATTGAGAAGTCACGTTTAGGACCAGAGCCAAGTTATTGTTTTACATCAAAGTCCTGTGTGATTGGATCATAAGGACGAATTACTTCTGACTTTATCTCATGAATGGATGTTGTAACGAGTAAGACTTTATGAATCTATTGATAAGTTAGTTGATTCAATATTTTTATAGTTCTTATCTCTAATAATGGAAAGAAAAGCATTGTGTTAATGTGTGATTAGTGATTAAAGCTAAGGAAACTAATTTTCTTGCCATCATTTTATTGCATGTATATTTTCTTTCGATAATTGTATCTCAATCAATAATTGAAATACAAGCAAGTTGATGTATTAGTACTAGGCTTGTCGTAGGTGTGAAAATATTTGTCTGCATGCTTGAGCACGAGGGTTATCCTGAGCTCATCCTTCTTCAGTAGTTAATTTTTCCCCTTTCCTTTCAACTAGATGGTTTATACCAGTACCTATCTTTTATCACACCCATTTATAAGAGAAAATACAAAAAAGAGAACGTTCAAATTGAAGGAGGAGTTTTCGCAAGAATATATCATGTAAATCACTACGTAAAGCCCATTGATTAATTGGTCAGATCGCAATATATGGAGAACCTTTCCACTATTAAACATTACAGAGTCTAATTGGACCTCGGTGGCGGGTTTGGTTCCTATTGTTGAGTTAAATGGATTTAGGATCCCTCAATGGGATCATAGACGTAGAACCCAATGCTATCGTTCCTACCACCAAGCTCTATCCCGGTGAACCAGACGAGCTAGAGGAAGGAGAGTTCCTTTTTCATTGACAGATGTGGGTGAAGGGTACCCCACTGCACTTCATCGTTGATAGCAGTATCCAGAAGAAAATCATCTCAGCAAAGGTTTTCAAGCGACTCACCCTCCGATAATGTCACACCCACAACCCTACACCATCAGATGGCTCTGCCAAGGAAGCGACATCCATGTCAGCCAACAATGCCACCTGTCATACGACATCAAGCCCTTCAAAGATGAGGTATTGTGTGATGTTTCCCCTCTGGAAGTTTGTAATGTTCTTTTTGGACAACCATATGTATGGAAACATCATTTTGTATATGAGTCTATGCCTCGCAGTGTTATTATTACTTTGAACAAGAAATTGTACAAGATACCCGAGGCAATCCCACCCAATTTTATTTCCTTGATCTCTGCCAAACAATGCAGAAAGGTCATCTCTCAAACAGGGAAGTTTGTATTCTTCGTGATTCTCTCTCAAAATGAGCGAAAGATCGCAACCACGTCCAGGGTCTTCACGACCGACCTCTCCACATAGTAGAAGCAAGTGGATAAGGTCATGGAAAAATACTCAGATAACTTCTCATCACCTATCAGGGTAACTCTACACTATTAGATCAAGCACCCCATAGATTTGATTCCCAGTGCATCACTTCCCAATGGGCCAGTCTACCGCCACTCTATGTTATAGAATGAGGAGATCAAGTGGTCGATCCAAGAACTTCTCCATAAGGGGCACATATTTCTCAGCTCGTCACCTTGTGGGAGCCCAATCGTGTTGGTATAGAAGAAATATAGAACCTCGATACTTTGCATTGATTACCGATCTCTGAATAAAATCACAGGCAGAAACCGGTACCTGATTCCCCAAATCGATGACCTCCTTGATCACCTCACGGGGGCCAAATACTTTAGTCATATTGATCTGAAGTCTAGCTACCACCAGGTTCTGATTGAAAAGACAGATGTATGGAAGACCACCTTCAAGTCAAAGGAAGGTCTTTATGAATGGTTGGTCATGCCCTTTGTTTTGAAAAATTCTCTATCCACTTCGATGAGGATGATCGATGATATCCTGTGACCATTCACTAATACTTTTGTAGTGGTGTATCTGGATGACATCCTCATTTATAACAAGACTTGGGCATAACACTTGTAGCATAATCAACAAGTTCAACACACCCTGCGGTAGGACCAACTCTATGCCAATTGGAAATATTCTCCTTTAGCATGGGAAGGGTTCATTACCTGGGCTACATCGTTGATCAACATGGAGTACATCTGGATCCAGCCAAAATCCAAGTCATCTGTGAATGACCAGCCCCAACCACACTCACTAAGCTTCAAAGATTCTTGGACCTTGCCAATTTCTATTGCATGTTCATGTTGGGGTTCTCCCATATTGCATGAGCCCTCGGCCAAGTAACCAGGGGTGGTGGTAAGGAGAAATTTTTGTGGGTTCAATCCCAACAACAAGCGTTAGATGATTTTAATCAATTCTTGTGCTTAGGCCCAATTCTTTCACTACCGGACCTGCAGCAGCCCTTTGAGATCGAGACATATGCTTCAGACTATGTTGTGGGCATTGTTCTCACTCATCACGACCACCCCATGGCCTATCATAGTGAGACACTATGAGATGTTGTCCATAAGTACCCTACTTAAAACAAAGAAATGTATTCCATTGTGAAAGTTTGTTGCCAGTGAAGACATTACATTCTTGGGAAGGAGACAATCATCCACACTTATCATAAGCCACTGTAGTTCATGCAGAGAGAAGGAAAATTATAGAATAACCGCCATCATAAGTGTTCCATGTACTTGCAACAATTCCACCTCAACATCAAGTATAAAATGGGAAGCACCAACCGTGTCACCGATTGCCTCAACAAACTATGAGTCACGACACTCACCACAATGCTAGAATATTGCGACCATGAAACCTATGGATGGCCCCAACTCTATGAGATAGACCCGGACTTCACCACCACCTACCAAATGTTGGGCGCAAATGCAATTTTCACTAATTCCCATATTTAGGATGGGTTTTTGTGTCATCTGGGACATATATGTGTTCCATCAAGTGAGCAAGCGAAGTTGATCTGGGAATCCCACTACAGTCAAGTGGAAAGACACTTCGGCGTCAAAAAGATAGTGGCGATGCTCCAGAAAAATTTCTACTGGTCAAAACTTCGATAGGAGGTCAACAAGTATATCAGTTCTTGCACTGCCTACACGATAGCCAAACTGACCACTAAGAAACATGGCTTGTATAGTGTACACCCCTATGCCTACTCTTGACATGCCATGGGAATCCATCTCAATGGACTGCATGTCAAGCCTCCCATCCACCAAGAAGGCAAATGACTGTGTTTTTGTGGTTGTGGATCACTTTTCTAAGATGGAGATTTTGACTGCCTGCAAGAAGAGAATCACAATAGAGGCCACTGCCAAGCTCTTCTTTGAACGATTCTGGGTACATTTTGGAATCCCACAAACCATTGTCTTAGATCAGGATAGTTGATTTCTCAACACATTCTGGTCAAGCCTTTGGTCACTGTTGGACACCAAGCTCACAAAATCCATGGCCTTCCACCCCCAGATAGATGGCCAAACTGAGGTCGTAAATTGAATGATCTTTCATATCCTATGCATGTATAACTCCAAGAACCCTCGCACATGGGATGAGAGTCTCCCCTATGTTCAACATAGCTACAATCGAGCCCTACATAGCTCAACCGACCACAACCCCTTTCAGGTGGGGTTGGGATTCCAACCATTGGGTCTCATAGATGTTGCACTACCCCTTGTAGTCACATCGACGGACTCATATCCTGCTCCAAATGAAGTTGAAAAAGCCACCCAATTCATTGAGTGGATCCATCACATCTGCCAACAGGTTCAAGATATCCTACAGAAGTCCAATGACAAGTACAAGCAGTACCATGATCAACATCAAGTGCCACATAAGTTTCAGGTGGGTGAAAGAATTTGGTTGCACTTGCATAAAGAGTGCCTTACAGGACCCCAGCGGAAGCTTCTCCCACTCCATTATGAGTCATACACCATCACCAAGGTTGTGGGTGATAATTCTTTCGAGCTCAACATTCCTCTTTTCCTTGGCTTGCACCCAGTGTTCAACGTGGATATCCTTCGACCGTATTTCCCACCATTATTGGACACTTCAAAGATAGCAGAACAACTGAAAACAACAAATATCAAATCTGACTTCATACAATAGGAATCTAGGCAAATCAATGGTACTCACCAGCAAAGGATCCATCTTTATCAAGTTGTCAAAGCAGGGCAGCTGTTGCACCAAGGAAAGTGGTTCACTCGAGGCCAAATTTAGTAGAAATTTCCTCATATGATGGGTGAGATCAACTTTATGGATACCATTTCTTCCTAAGGGGATAGTATTGATCCATTTGGATTTTAGTGGCCTCCCACCAATTCCAACTGGCTCATTTTGGCAGTTTTCCAGTTTGGCAGTTTTTTCCCTAGTTTTCGAGTCCTTGACTTGCAGGGCCGTTTTGAGGCCCTAAACAACGTGTTTTAGGGTTTGCCACAATTGAAATGACCATTGATAGATAGAAACAAAATGTGTAGTCCTCAAATAGACCTTTCCAACAGTTGATCGTGCACCTAAAACAAAGATTGTATTCAAAAGTTACGACCCTGGGAAGTTGATGTACTAACTTACGCAAACGAGACCCACATGACTTTTGGCACTTCATCTCCTAGGGTTGGGTTTTTTGGATGTCTATAGTTTTTGACATTCCTATTTTATTGTAAAAATTCCTTCAGATCCTCATGGTAATGATCTTCTTGCGAATGAGTGTAGTCTTCACATATCTTCTTAGAGATAAGTCGCCACCATTATAGCAAGCTTGTTTCCACTGCATTTTACAATTTCATATTATTTCCTTATTGAATAGAAACCAATTTTACTGTATATCTGTTATTCTGTGTTAAGCATCTTTTGATACTAATTTGTATTCATTTCTTTCTGCAAATATATTTCGGATCAACCAAGTAACCAAGATATACCATACCCAAATACCAAATCAACCATACCAAGTATGCCTCAAGTCTACACCATACCATGACAAAATGTAACCATCAAAAAAAGGAAACAACCATACCAATACCTATATAGATGACCTGAAACAGTAATATGTTGACTTGCGACCTTCATTTCATACTATACGAATCTGGTACCAATATCTACTCAAATTTTCATGAGATTTTCATATGTACGCGACTTTATCTTCTATAGTCTGTGTATATACACCCTTTTGTTCACTGCTACCTGTTATCACCATATAATTCCCAGCTGGTGTCTGAGTTTCAGAAATTTTATGATGGATTAAATCACCACAGATCTATGATAAATTTAGAGGACCCATCTATATCTAGTAGCATTTGGATGAAATAGCAGAGATATGAAGAATAAAACTCAATAGACCGTCGATCTCAAAAGCGGCCCAAACCAGCGACTGAGACGTGTATTGGAGATACAACTAGCACGAAGATTAAGTGGTCGAGGGTGGGCCGGGGAAAACCGTCACGGTTTTTTGCGGGACGCGTGGCACCCTTAGAAGAACATCAGAAAGGAGGGTTGTCTAACCAAAATCACCTTTTTCAACCTCCGACGTCAAAGTTGTCGAGAAAGACGTTGACCGTAGATCTTGAAACGATCTGGATCAACGGTTGAGGTGTAATTTGGCGATAGAAGTAGCATGCAAATTAGCCGACAGGGGGTGGACTGGGGAAAACTGCCTTGGTTTAAATCATGGACACACGGAGTTCTCTAAGACACATTAGGGCTAAGGGTGGTTCATCCAAATCCACTTTTCTCCAAACCCCGATGGTAATGGACGCTTATAAAAGGAGGGACCCCGGGCATTATTATATGAGTATTTGAAGCAGTCGAACATTCAGAGATTTGGCGCAAAGATTCTATCCAAATTTCAAAATTCAGAACCGGTCACCCATCTTATAGGATCCAATGGAAGTGAAGAGCAGGCCAAATGTAGTGAAAGAATCCAGGCAGGCAGAGAGACTTTTCAGAATGGTGAAACATTTCTTTTTTGCTAATGATTGTAAGTCGTTTCGTATACCGAAACTGTTATAGAAACTGAAATGTTTTAGTTTCAGTTATTTTTTATCAAACTGTATAAGTACTACGAGGATTGAATTAGTTAAGGTTGGAAGAAGTGAAAGAGAACCTTTTTGGTTGTATCAAACTCTATTTGTAAATTTTCTAAATCTGAATTGAATAGAAATGCAAAAGGTTTTGAAGTTTCTATGAAAAGATTCTAACGGGCGCTGATATGAGCTTTGTTTCCTTTCATCGTATGTATTTCCTGTAGCCTGTCATTTAATTTACATTTTCTTCTGTTTAAATTGGAGAATTTAAACGCCCAGAATTAGTCCCGTGACACTCTTGGCTCAAGCAATTTAAACTATGTGATTGTCTTCTTAACTTATTCATAATTCATTTCAGCAATTCTCTGATGAAATTATTTGTCTTCTTTATCTTCCTACATGTCTTTTTATTTCAAGAATAACTCAGATTCATCGCCTTATTTAGCCTGTTTCCTCTAGAGAGTTCTATCAGCCGATGCATTATTTCCATTCACTTTCAAAATTTTGACTCCATAGCCCATAGTGTTCTCCCCTTCTTTGCCAGCAACTTTATTAAAAATCCCCAAAACAAACCAAATCTAGCCATCGATTTCCATAGATATATCAAGTGACACGAGAGATCCATCTCTGATTTGAGAAGGCTAGTGCCTTAGCTCTAAATCTGGTTGAAATAGTTACCTCTGTCATTTTTATGTTCAGCCAGACAAAATTTACAAAGTGCTAACATTCTGGCGTTGTTGCCGGGGATGAAATCGAAAAAATTTCCCTGGGAAAACAACTTAAAGCTTTAGTTTGATCCCTGAGGGTGACAGTGGACCAATTACCTTATTGGCTGAAGATTATCTTTATCCTAGCGACTCCATTACCTAGAGACCAGTTCTACTACGTTGTGTAAGATAGAAATCATGGCTCCTAATAAAATCCACACTAGGCGAAACCCAGACCCTGAGCCTGCAGTCCCTGTCTCTAGCCCTAAAAAGCTTGACTGAAGAAGAAAAGAAAGGACAGTAACCCCTGTGTTACATCCAGACCGATATTCTATTGAACAAATGAGAGGGGGGGTGAATCAGTTGTTTACCGAGCTTGAACAATTATACTTATTTTTTAATTCTTCACAAAGAACTCAATGACAATCACAATGATGCAAGGCAATAAGCAATAGCATATTCAGCATCAGTCACACATATGAGATACACAGAGACTGATTTTCTTGAGGAAACCCATATAGGGTAAAACCCTCTTCTTCTTTATATGATAAGTAATATTTACATTCTTTACATTATCATACATATGAGCACCAACTCATAATGAGGCTGCAACCTCTACTTTGAAAGATGCTACTTGTTGAGAGCACCAACTCTCTGTTTTCTCTTGCACCTACTAGAAGGAAGCACCAACTCCCTGGTTTCTCTAGAACCAACTAGAAGGAAGCACCAACTCCCTGGTTTCTCTAGCACCAACTCCCTGTGTTCAAGCATTCCCTTGAACCTTTGAGGACACCAGTCCTCCCTAGCACCTCCCTACCACCCTGATTTATGAATATGAATTACTGAAACTTATTACAATGATATAGTGTTCAACGATAGCTTACCAGTCTCATCAATGTTCTGCAAGATTTTGCTGCTTTGTCTTTCTCACTGTCTTCCTGCACGCATCCATTTCACTTGTATGTTCTTCTGCCTCTTATGATTTCTACTCCATTCCCATTCAATGCACCTTTTGTCTTCTGTCAATTTCAATTGTTGCACACCCCTTACTTCTTCACACATGCATTACTCCACCTCAGCAACAACAAACCCCATCTCTTCTTTCTTCTGCCTTCTTATAGTCTCTGTACACATTTTATAGTCTATGCCCAATGCTTCTGCATCCTCTTCATGTCGAGTGCTCTGCCTATTCATCATAGAAACTCTTCAGCTTCTCTAGCTATTAAAACCACGTGTCCAGTATCACTGGGTGTTAGGCTGAGATTCCTCAGCCTCTATGGAAGATGTGACTCATCGTCTTCTTTGGCACAGTCGAGATTAACCTCTTTGTTGCAGTCACAAGCTTCAAAGCTCTTCCAACAGTCAATCACCTCTATGGCAAGTCCTCATTCCACTGGAAGGTTCTTTCAGACTCTTCCGCTCCTATGGAAGTTACACAGAAGTCTCTTCCACACCTCTGGTAGAAACCATCAGTAGTTTACTTATTGTTACAATGCGAACCTTGAAATAGAGCCCAACTATGTTAGCTCCTTCCTCTTACGTGACCACCAGCGGTGACCACCAACTACATAGACATTTCATCATTTTGGCATTTTGACATTCGATAATTTGGCATTCGTGTGACCAAGTGTCTCGACACTCCCAGTCACGATCCCCGAAACTCCAAAAAGGAGCTTGTCTGCACTAGCTCCTTCCCCCATATTCCGGCGATGTGACCATCGATTAGTTCGAAACTACATTTCACAATTTCGCATTTTGGGGATTCTTCAGTCAGTCCCTTGACTCCTCCAACTCTCGATCCCCGAAATGGGGTTTAGCAAGGACTAGATCCTTCCTCGATATGACCATGGACAAGACCAACCACTTATCCATAAAGTTTTTTTCATGATTTTTCATTTCGACACTTCGGCGTTCCTGTGGTGAAGTGTTCTTGATACCTCCAAGTTCTGGTATCTAAAACTTTGAAATGGAGTCGGATCAATGGTCTGGTACTCCAGCATTTCTAATTTCGGCGAATCGCATTTCACGACTTCGAGTTTCGTGATTTTGGGACTCCTGATATTCAGTGTCCTGACTCTTGACCTCTCAACCTCCCGGTATCCGAAAATCCGGTGTGGAGTTATTTATCATTGCGTGACTTCGGGACTCTTTATGATGAGATTCTTTGTCATTTCCATCTCCCAGTATCTGAAATCCCAGTATCCAATACTTCAAAATGGAGTTGGATCAACAGTCCATGATCTCCTCGAACCAACAGCTCAGATCATTTCACCATTTTGCATTTCACGATTTCGAAACTCCTGTTGATGAGAGTCTCTGACGTCTCCATCTCCCAGTAACCGAAATCCCGGTATCCAACTCTCTGAGTGATGTGCCTTTTTTGGGTTTTTGGGATTTCACATTTCGACACTTTAGGACTCCTGATGATGAGAGTTTCTGACATCTCCATCTCCCGGTAACCGAAATCCCGATATTCAATACTCCGAGTGGTGCGTCTGTTTCAGGTTTTCGGGATTTCGCATTTCGGTACTTCGGGACTCCTGATGAAGAGATTTTATGACATCTCCATCTCCTGGTAACCGAAATACCAATATTCAATACTCTGAGTGGTGCATCTATTTTTTGGTTTTTGGGATTTCGCATTTCGGCACTTCAGGACTCCTGATGACGAGAGTCTCGACTCTTAACTTTTCCATCTCCCGGTAAGCGAAACTCCAAAATGGATTCTTCGTTGAGGTGCCTGGTTTGGATTTTTTGGGGTTTCGCATGTCACCTTGCTCGTTAAAGAGCATGCAGGTTCTCCTGGATCCAACATCAGTCAAACCTCTGGCTCAAATCTGACGTTCATCGGGAATTCTCCTGAATCCAACACCGCATACTCTGATCTTTCCATCAATGACAATCTCACCTGCCTGAAAACTTGCCAACAATCTCCCCCTTTGGCATTGATAGCAACCCTAAGCGTCTTCACTAATCCATTTGGACCTCCAACTATAGCATCCTTCCCAGAACACTCCTTTTCTCCCCCTTTGACATCAATGTCAAAGAAAAACATGCTCCCCTTGAGTCGTTGCAGTAATTTTTAGGAGGCATTAGATATTCAAACAATACAAAACTCCCCCTAACAAGATGGACTCTCTTAGGTGTGAGACGAAATGACACCTAGCTTCTGTCGGAGATATTCAAAAGGTGTCTTAGCTAGGGGTTTAGTAAAGATGTTTGCAATTTGTTCTGTGATTGGAATGTACTGAACCTAAACAACCTGATTAGTGACCTGCTCTCTCAGAAAATGGCATTTTATGGGAATATGCTTGGTCTTGGAGTGGAATTTAGGATTCTTAGACACAGTAATGGCACTAGTGTTATCACAATGACTTGGTATCGGTGTAGCATATTTTACCTCCAAGTCTGCAAGTGTCTGAATCATCCATAATACTTGAGTGCAACAGGTAGTAGCAGCAATATACTCTGCCTCTGTGGTTGATAAGGAAATGGAACCTTGCATTTTACTAAGCCATGTTACTAATGAGTCACCCAGGAAGAATGCTCCTCCACTGGTGATTTTTCTCTCATCAACACAGTTTGCCCAATCTGCATCTGAATAAGCAGTTAACTGAAAATTCTAATTTTTGGGATACCACAGACCATAAGTCATTGTTTCTTTCAAATACCTGAATATTATTTTAACATCTTGTAAATGACTCTATTTAGGTGCATACTGAAATCTTCCTACCATTCCTATAACATGCATTATGTCTGGGTGAGATGATATGATGTACAACAGGCTGCCTATCATTGATCTATATGAACTTTGATCAACATCAGGTGAGTCATCATCCTTGCTTAATTTGCATCTAGTAACCATAGGTGTACCCACAGGTTTGAAGTCTTCCATTTGAAATCTTTTCAGCATTTCTCTTAGATATTTTTCTTGAGAAATGAACATCCCTTCAGACCTTTGAGTAATTTGTAGGCCAAGAAAAAATGACAGTTCTCCTATCATGGACATTTCAAACTCAAATTCCATGGCAGAAACAAACCATTGTACCAATGGATCCTTATTACATCCGAAGATGATGTCATCTACATAGACCAATACGATGAGCAAATTATTATCCTCTGTTTTAATATACAGATTGTTGTCAGTTGTTCCTCTCTTGAACCCTTTGTCTTTGAGATACGTATCCAGTCTGTGATACTAGGCTTGAGGGGCTTGTTTTAACCCATATAAAGGTTTCTTCAGTTTGCATACTAAGTCAGGGTTATCAGACAGTTTGAAACCCTCTGGTTGTTCCATATATACTTCTTCACTTAAATCTCAATTTAGAAAATCTGACTTGACATCCATTTGATAGACTTTAAACCTTTTATGACAAGCATAGGAAAGAAACATTCTAATAGCTTCTAATCTTGCTATGGGTGCAACTGTTTCATCATAATCTAGTCCTTCTATCTGAACATATCCTTTACAGACTAATCTTGCTTTGTTCCTGACAACTTGTCCTTGCTCATTCAACTTATTTTTAAAGATCCATCTGGAGCCAATGACGTTTTTACCTTCAGGTCTATGAACCATCTCCCACATATTGTTTTTCTCAATCTGATCAAGTTCATCATTCATTGCTTTAAATCAGTGATCATCTTTGTTGGATTCATTGAAATTCTTGGGATTTGGCATGGATATGAAATCTATATGAGATTGTTTGATGGTTTTGATTAGCTTTCTCCTGGTTTGTACACCTTTGTCTTTTTCTCCAATTATCTGACTTGCAGGATGATTCTTTTGAATGATCCTAGAGGAGGAATTTGAAGTTGACTGATGATTTGAGTCTGTCTGAGTGTTTGAGTCTTCATCTGATTCAGAGTCTTCATTTTCTGATTCTTGGACCTGTTTATCTTCAGCTTTAGCTGTGTCTTCTGTAGAAGAATCATTCCTGTACATCTCTCTTGCTGGGATTCCTTCATCAACTTTTACATCAATATAGTCAACTATTTTATGCAGCCTCTTATTATAACATTTGTATGCTTTACTGTTTGTAGCATACCCCAAGAAGATACCTTCATCAACCCTGTCATCATATTTGCCAAGGTTCTCATCATTATTCTTTATGTAGCATTTACTCCCAAAGACTTTGAAGTGTTTAATTGAAGCAGGTCTCCCAAACCACAGTTCATAAGGTGTCTTGTCACTTTGTGGTCTTAGGTGGGATTTGTCAAGAACATGGACTATTGTGTGTATTGCTTCTACCCAGTAGGTTTGACCAATGTTCTTCTCATTCATCATTGACCTGGCCATTTCCCACACTGTTCTGTTTTTCCTCTCAACTACTCCATTTTGTTGTGGAGTTCTTGGGATTGTGTATTCTCTCTTGATCCCATGTTTGTCATAGAATTCCTTGAAGTCACTTGACATAAACTCTCCTCCTCGGTCTAATCTTACTTCCTTTAACCTCTTGCATGTTTGAGTCTCAGTTAAAGCCTTAAATATTTTAAACTTCTCAAATGCTTCAGCTTTTTCTTTGAGAAAGGCAACCCAAGTAAGTCTGGAGTAATCGTCAATAATCAGCATGAAGTAGTTTTCTTTCCCTGTGCCTTCATGTCTTGATGGTCCACATAAATCCATATGAACTAGTTGGAGTGGTTTATCTGTTGAAGTAAAACTTTTGGACTTAAACTGTGTCCTGTTTAGCTTTCCTACTTGACAGGGTTTACACATTGAATCTTGGGGCTTTGATATTCTCGAAAGATATTTTACTGCCTTGATATTTCTAAGTTTGATTAAGTGGTCAAAGTTTAGATGTCCAGGTCTCCTATGCCATAACCAACTTTCATCATGTTTGCTTAGATGACATTCTTCTCTATTTTCTTTCAGCACATATACATTATTTTCTATCCTTATGCCTTTGGCCACCACTTGACCTGAGTTTATAGACTTTATCTTGCACTCCTTGGACGTGAACACCACTTCACATCCTTTGTCACACATTTGACTTACACTGTGAATATTATGTTTCAGCCCATCTACAAGTAGAACATCTTGGGATTTTCCTTTTCCATTACTTAAACTCACCATCCCTTTACCCTTTATTTTACCTAGAGCATCATTTCCAAAGGTTATGTTTCCTTATTTTCTTTCACTAAGGGATAGAAACTTACTTTTGTCTCCCGTCATATGTTTGGAGCATCCACTATCTATATACCAAGGGTTCATTTTTCTTAGGGCTGACAACACTAATCCACACTTGTCACTTTCGTTCTTCTTCCAAAACTTGACATTTTCAGCAGGGGAATTCAAATCTGGTTCACATTTCTTTAATCGACAGTCAACAGATTTATGTCCATAGTTATGACAGATGTAGCATTCAATCTCATTGTTCAATAGGTCAAAATTATTGTTGCAGTGCTGTCTACTCATTCACTGTTGATTATTTCTTGACCTCCTTAGTTGCATGTCCCTAGACTTAATTTGGCAATTTTCAATCTGTGAAGGCTTGTTATTTGGCTGCATCATTCTCTGTTGTGGCAAGTATTTATTCCTTTGAAATCTTAATTGCTCGTGTCTAAGTCTTCAGGAACAATTTACAGCTTTGTGACCAAAGTTAGAACAGTAGAAACAACAGCCATAGAAAAATTATTTGTACCTGGAAAATGGTTGTCTTCTTTGAGAAAATTGATTTCTTCCATGCTGATAACATCTTTCAGTAGGGAGCACACTATTTCTTTGTTCTACAGATTCAATCCTGGAACCTTTTTCCTTACTCGTCCTGGGTGGTTGATTTTCTTCCTTTGTTTCTACAGGTTTGTTGTTGTCATTGGTTGTATATTTGACAAACTTGATGGGTTCTTCATCTCTTGGCTTCCCACTACTTGATCCCTCTTCATAACGCAAACTAGTTTTTAGCTTTGGATTCCTTTGCTAATTCAGAATGGTGGCTAATCCTTCTGAGGCTCTGATACTTGACAGATTCTGATTATACAAGTCTTGAAAGTTCTCCATCTCTTTCCTAGTTTTCACTACTTCTTGTTCTGATGCTTCACATCTTGCCTTCTTTTCTGATAACTATCGTTTCAAAATATATTTGATTTTCTTTGCCTCTTATAATTCTACTTTTAGTAGGACAAGGTCTTCATCAGGTTCTTTACTATCTTTCTCGAACTGTATCATCAATTGTCTTTGCTTTCTGTTATTGATTCTTAGTCTGTCAATCTCTTCCAGTGCACTAATCAGTTCTCCTTCCATGTCAACCACAACTTCTTCTTTATTAACATCACTCCCTGTGTTGTTATTATCATAGTCCTCTTTGGCCATAAGTATGAAGTCATTTAGTTTATCTTCAATAG
>SNQJ01S0018103.1:36229-61482 GCA_010110895.2 Picea sitchensis | reverse complement strand
ATGAATCATTGTCTTCATCATCTGAAGGATCATCATCATTGTTTACGCAAAGAATTTTCTTCTTAAAGTTATTCTCTTTAAAGAAATTTATGTGTTTGTACTTCTCCTCATCATCACATGTCTGATCCTTTCCCTTTTGGGGACATTTATTTGCAAAATGACCTATCCTACCACAGTTGAAGCATTTGAAAGGAAGTTTACCTTTATATTTTCCTAATCCATTCTTCAGTCTCTTCACAAATTTTTCTTCAATTTAATCGGGCTCAGAATCCTCATTCTTGTCTGCCTTAAATGATGCTTCTCTTGAGGTGGGTTTATCTTTAACTATTCTCATTTCATATGCAGTCAATGTTCCTAGAAGTTGATCAAACTCCAAGGTTTTTAGATCATTTAGTTCTTCTATAGAAGAGACCTTCAGATCGAACCTATCTGGGAGAGATCTCAATATTTTCTGAACTAAATAAGGTTCCTCAATTGTTTCACCAAGTGCTTTCATTGCATTTACCATTTCTTCTACTCTCAGAAAGTATTTTCCAACAGTTTCATCTTCTTTCATATTCAGTTGTTCAAACTGCATTATGTAGGTTTGAAGCGTGGCATCCTTTACCTTCTCATTACCTTCATAACTATTAATTAGTTTGTCCCGCATTTCTTTGGTAGTTCCTAGATGCATAACTTTTATGAATTCTGCTTCTGCAAGCCCACTCAAGATAGCATTCATAGACATAGCATTGAAGCTAAATTCCATTTTTGCATCCTTATTAGTTAGGAAAACTGGCTTTATATAACCAGTATCTACCAAATCCTAAACATCTGCACCTAAAGCCATTATGTAGGTTCTCATTCTAAATTTCCAGAAGGCAAAGTTTGTTCCATTGAACAGAGGGGCCTTATTGGTTGAATTTCCTTCATGCTTGACATGTTTAAGCTCTAGGATCTACCTTTAGATAAAAGGGGGAAACTTTGATACCAATTGTTGGACAACTGAGAGGGGGGGTGAATCAATTGTTTTCTGAGCTTGAACAATTATACTTATTTTTTAATTCTTCACAAAGCACTTAATGACAATCACAATGATGTAGGGTAATAGGCAATAGCATATTTAGCATCAGTGACACATATGAGATACACAGAGACAAATTTTCTTGAGGAAACCCATACAGGGTAAAAACATCTTCTTCTTTATATGATAAGCAATATTTACATTATTTACATTATCATACATATGAGCACCAACTCATAATGAGGCTGCAACCTTTGCTTTACAGGCTGCTACTTGCTAAGAGCACCAAATCTTTGTTTTCTCTAGCACCTACTAGAAGGAAGCACCAACTCCCTGGTTTCTCTAGCACCTACTAGAAGTAAGCACCAACTCCCTAGTTTCTCTAGCACCAACTAGAAAGAAGCTACAAATCCCTATGTTCAAGCACTCCCTTGAACCTTTGAGGACACCAGTCCTCCCTAGCACCTCCCTACCACCCTGGTTTATGAATATGAATTACTGAAACTTATTACAGTGATATAGTGTTCAACAATAGCTTACCAGTCTCATCAATGTTCTACAAGATTTCGCTGCTCTGTCTTTCTCACTGTCTTCTTGCATGCATCTATTTCACTTTTCTATTCTTCTACCTCTTATGCTTTCTACACCATTCCCATTCAATGCACCTTTTGTCTTCTGTCTATTTCAGCTATTGCACACCCCTTACTTCTTCACACATGCATTAATCCACCTCAGCAACAACAACCCCCATCTCTTCTTTATTCTGCCTTCTTATAGTCTCTGTACACATATTACAGTCTATGCCCAATGCTTCTGCATCCTCTTCATGTCGAGTGCTCTACCTGTTCATCATAACAACTCTTCAGCTTCTCTGGCTGTTAAACCCACGCGTCCAGCATCACTGGGTGTTACGTTGAGATTCCTTAGCCTCTCTGGAAAATGTGACTCATCATCTTCTTTGGCATATTCGAGATTAACCTCTCTGTTGCAGTCATAGGCTTCAACGCTCTTCCAACTGTCAATCACCTCTATGCCCAGTCTTCATTCCACTAGAAGGTTCATTTAGACTCTTCCTCTCCTCTGGAAGTTACATAGAAGTCTCTTCCACACCTCTGGAAAAAACCATCAGTATTTTAATTGTTTTTACAGTGTGAACCTTGAAATAGAGCCCAACTATACTAGCTCCTTCCTCTTACGTGACCACCGGCGGTGACCACCAGATACATAGACATTTCATCATTTCAGCACTTCGGCATTCGACAATTCGACATTCATGTGACCAAGTGTCTCGACACTCCCAGTCGTGATCCCAAAAGCTCTGAAAAGGAGCTTGTCTGCACTAGCTCCTTCCCCCATATTCCACTGATGTGACCACAGGTGGTGACCATTGGTTAGTTTGAAATTGCATTTCTCAATTTCGCATTTCAGGGATTCTTCAGTCAGTCCGTTGACTCCTCCAACTCTCGATCCCTGAAATGGGATTTAGCATGGACTAGCTCCTTCCTCGATATGACCATGGCCAAGACCAACCACTTATCCATAAAGTGTTTTTCGCAATTTTGCATTTCAACACTTCAGCATTCCTGTGGTGAAGTTTTCTTGATACCTCCAAGTTTCGTTATCCGAAACTCTGAAATGGAGTAGGATCAATGGTCTAGTACTCTAGCGTTTTTAATTTCGGTGAATCACATTTCACGACTTCGAGTTTCACAATTTCGGGACTCCTGAGATGCAGTGTCCTGACTCTTGTCCTCTCAACCTCTCGGTATCCGAAACTCCTATGTAGAGTCTTTTATCATTTCGTGACTTTGGGTTTCGCGACTTCGAGACTCTTTATGATGAGAGTCTTTGTCAATTCCATATCCCGGTATCTGAAATCTCGGTATCCAATACTTCAAAATGGAGTTGGATCAACGGTCCATAATCTCCTCGAACCAATGACTCAGACCATTTTTCCATTTCGCATTTCACAATTTCGACACTCCTGTTGATGAGAGTCTCTGACATCTCCATCTCCCGGTAACCAAAATCCCGACATCCAACTCTCCAAGTGATGCACCTTTTTTGGGTTTTTGGGATTTCACATTTCGGCACTTCGGGACTCTTGATGATGAGAGTTTTTGACATCTCCATCTCCCGGTAACCGAAATCCCGATATTCAATACTTTGAGTGGTGCGTTTGTTTCGGGTTTTCGGGATTTCTCATTTTGGCACTTTGAGACTCCTGATGACGAGAGTTTCTGACATCTCCATCTCTCGGTAACCGAAATCCCGATATTCAATACTCCGAGTGGTGGGTCTGTTTCAAGTTTTCATGATTTCACATTTCGACACTTCGGGACTCCTGATGACGAGAGTCTCAACTCTTGACTTCTCCATCTTCCGATAACCAAAACTCCAAAATGGAGTCTTCGTTGAGGTGCTTGGTTTGGATTTTTGGGGGTTTCGCATGTCACCTTGCTCGTTAAAGAGCATGCAGGTTCTCCTAGATCCAACGCCGGTCAGACCTTTGGCTCAGATCTGACGTTCATCGGGAATTCTCTTGAATCTAATGCCACATACTTTGATCTTTCCATCAATGACAATCTCACCTGCCTGAAAGCTTGCCAACATATTTGTCCTTACCTGGAGATGGAATGATCAGTATCGAAGACCTTGAGTTTGACCTAAAATTCGAACACTCCCTGTTCAGAACCAGGTCCAAATCCCATTTAGATGAGACCCTATTCGAAGAAAAAAGATTCCAAGATTTGATTCTAGCCGATCATGTCAAACCTGTAGTGCCTCCTGTTTGAAACCGACAGCCACTCCGACCCCTCACAACAACTATGGCAGCCAGATTTTCTCCTCTCATATTTCCTGTAGTATTGCATGACTTACCCCAGTAGTACAACCTAAGGATTAAGCTATATGATGTTGAGGGTAACATATCATCCCAGAAACACCTAGACTAGTTTAATGACTTCATAGACTTAGAGGAGGTGGATTTTGTAGATGTGAAAATGAGGTTGTTCACCCAAATCCTTGCAGGATATGTAAGAAATTGGTTCAGATCCCTTGCACTAGGAAGCATCACATATTTCACGGCATTTGAGACACTCTTCCTTACCAGATGGGGAGATAAGAAAAACCCCCTTCAGTTGTTGACACACTATAAAAATATGAAGAGGTCTCTTGATGAAACAGTGTAGGATTTTTCGGCTAGATTCACGAAGGTATATAATGTGATTCCTGATGAAGTAAATCCCCCACCCAAAGTTGCTCAACTCATATATGTTGATTCTTTCGAAAGTGACTTTGTTTTATTATTGAGGGAGCGAAGATCTACCACGTTAGATGATATCATGACATATGCCATTGAAGTTGAAGTAAACCTAATGGCTTCAGGAAAAAAGAAAGCTAATTATGGCAGAGGCATGGGAAAAAATCAAGATAAGGCACAAACTTCCACGTCACAAACCTCAGAAGAAATATTTGAAGTGATGATGAGAAATGTGGAAAGGATGATGGAAAGAATGGAACTGGGAAATAGACCCAACCCTAGAGAACAGGATGATGGTCCACCCAGAAATCCGAGGAGACCCATCGGTCCACAAATCCGACAAAGGGAGCAGAGGAATTAGGGTAATCAGGTAGCTCAAGCAGACCAAACAAATCAGGGAAACCAAGGAAATCAGGGAGAACAACAAGTAAGACCCCTTTTTCATAATAATTATATGAATGAAGATTATGATGAATATTTTGAAGATAATGTGAACTATTGTGATGACAAAGAAAATGAGGTGTTTTTTACCAAGGAAGAACACGACCAGTTCATGGATGTGAGTGAAATATTCTTGCAAGATGAAGAGGAAAGGTTATCAGTAGAAAAGGAAGATTACGAGACTGGACTGCAGAATGCCATCATGCAATTCCAAAGGCAATACAATCTCCGAAATCAAAAGGTGCTTCAAAATCCTTTGAAAGGTAATCTCCCAAAGGCCAACCTCACCAAAGATGATTAGAGTAATGTGCCCTCTTCCAGTAATCGCCAAAAATATTCCACTGTGAAAGAATCCACTGTAAAGGATTCTATAAATAAGGTCAAGCAGAAAGAGGAACCGTAGAAGAAAATATTGACAAGAAAATAAATTGTCCCTAAAGAGGTAGAAAAAACTTCATCCTCTTTTGACTTTGAAAGTGAGATGGCTAAGATTAAGATTTCGGTACCCTTTAATGAATTAATCAGAAATAGTGAATACAGAAGTCAGATCATCAAGATGCTTAGATGGGACAGACCTCTGATACTCTGAACATACAATATGACCACCGAGCCATTTTATTTGGGCCGAGAGTAAAAGAAAACAATGAAAATGAAGAAGTTCCCCCTTTCTATGTAAGCTTAAAAATCCACTACATGACCTTACACAATGCTATGCTAGGCTCTAGAGCATCTCACAATCTGATGCCTAAAGTGGTCATGGACCAACTGGGCCTTGAGGTCACAAGGCCCTACAAGGATCTATTCTCTTTTTGATTCAAGGAAGGTGAAATGCCTTGGCATGATAAAGGACATGGTCGTCTCCTTGGCACAAATCCTGACGAAGAATATGGTGATGGACGTAGTGGTGACTGATATCCCTATGAAATTTGGCATGTTGTTGTCCAGATCATGGGCTGCAAAATTGAAAGGAACCCTCCAGATGGACATGTTATACGCCACGATTCCTATCTTTGGTCAAGACAGAAGATTGTATAGGGAAGTTCTACTGAAATATATGGTTAGCAACAAATCACAACCTACCAACCATCCAATATACTCAGTAAGCACCGAGTTGGGGTCTTCCATTTTCTTCAATGATATATGCTCGGGAGCAGAAGAGACAGAAATAGTCCTGGCAAATAAAGGTATACTCGGGCAACAGTTGGAAGAAATTTCAAAACAACAAGGTGACCCAGAAGATCAGATGTGGAAAATGAATTTCTATGGAGTTGCATGTAGAGAAGGAGCTAGAGCTGGCATGTGGATAATTAATCCCACAGGAGATGCAAAAGTATGCTCTTACAAACTCATTTTTGAATGTACAAATAATATGGCTGAATACGAGGCATTAATATTGGGATTGAATGTCTTGGAAGAGATGGGTGCCAAAAGGATCGTTGTACTTGGAGATTCTGAACTCATCATAAATCAAATCAAAGGAATCTACCAGGCCAGACATCCACGACTGAGGACTTACAGAAATCTGGTATTAGAACTTCTTGAGAGATTTTCAGAATGCAACCTTTCAACAATTCCACGGGAGCAAAATCAAGTTGTAGATGCACTGGCCACTTCAACAGCGGTGTTCAAAGTCCCAATTTTTCCTGAAAAAATATACAAGGTTGAAGTCAAGTACGGGTCGGTGATACCAAACAATATGAAACATTGGCAAGTCTTCGAAGACGATAAAAATATAGAGAGCTTCCTTAGGATGGAAAATGAGTTCGAGAATTTAAGCATTGATGAATGTTACGACGATGAAGTAGATGTAGCTACTTTCACCAAAGAAGGATACTTTGATAATCAAATTGTTGGCAGAGATATCGTGCAGCTGAAGAGAAACGTTATCCCCAAAGGCCTGGTGCCATTGGAAAAACTTTTTGATAACAATGATGTGCCTAGAAGTCCAAAGATCATAGTAGATGAAGGGGACGTGGAGGATTGTAACATTGGTACTCCAGAAGACCCAAAGATCATTAAACTGTCCAAGAAGCTCAACCCTGAAGTAAAAGAGAGGTATGTAAAATTGATGAAAGAATTCCCTGATGTTTTTGCCTGGAGCTATGATGACTTGAAATTTTATGATACTAGTATAATCCAGTATGTCATCCCGATAAAAGAATATCACAAGCCATTTAAAAAAAAGTTGAGAAGAATAAACCCTCTGTTGTTACTATTGATAGATAAAGAAGCGAAGAAATTGTTTGAAGCAAAAATCATAGTGTCCCTAAGATTCTCCAAATGGGTAGCAAATCTAGTACCTATCAGAACGAAGAGTGGGGAGATCAGATTGTATGTGGATATCATAAATCTAAATAAGGTATCTCTTAAAGATAACTACCCTTTGCCCAAAATGGACCACATCCTACAAAAGGTATTGGGCTCTCAAAAGATTTCGATGTTGGACAGTTTCTCGGGATACAACCAGATCATGGTACATCCTGATGATCAAGAGGAGACAAAATTCACCATGCCTTGGGGAACATTCATGTATGCCAAAATTCCATTTGGACTTATGAATGTTGGAGCAACATTTGAAAGCATTATGGACATAGCATTTTCATATGAAAAAAATAAATTCATTTTTATATACCTAGATGACATTACTATGTATTCTTCTACAGATGAGGATCACATCAAACATCTCAGAAGGGCATTCGAGAAATGTAGAAAATTTGGCATATCATTGAACCCCAAAAAGTCAAACTTTGCCATGGAAGAAGGGAAGCTCTTAGAGAATATCATTTCTAAGGAAGGGATAAAGGTATACCCCAGTAGGGTTGAAGGCATCTTGAAGATTGGCATACCTAGAAGCAAAAAGGAAGTACAATCTTTTCTAGGTAAAGTAAATTTCCTGAGAAGATTTATTCCTAATTTAGCAGAGATCATAAAGCATATCACCAACATGTTAAAGAAAGGAAATGAAATCAAATGGATCCATGAGGCTAAAAAGTCTTTCGAAGACATCAAAGTAGCATTGACGAAGGCTCCTATGTTGGCTAGTCCTAATTTCGAGAAAGATTTCATACTTTTCTCTTTCGCTTCAAAATACACAATTGCAGGGGTATTACTCCAAAAAGATGACCATAATTTTGAGAATACCATAGCATACTACAGTAAGACATTGAGAGACGCCCCTTTAAAATATGACATCATGGAGAAGCATGTGTATTCTTTGGTCAAAGCATTGAAAGAATTCAGTGTGTATATTTTGCATTCACGTACTATCACTTATGTTCCCAGCATCTTGGTAAAGGAAATCTTAACTCAACCCGTTCCTGAAGGGAAGAGGGGAAAATGGATTGCAGTGCTATTAGAATATGATCTCGACATCAAGCCCATGAATTTGATCAAAGGGCAGGGACTTTCTATACTAATGGCACAAACAAACTGTGAACTCTTAGGAATAAACTTCACTACAGACATGTCAGAAAATACAGTAGAGGAAGAGAGGGTGACTCCACAGATATCTCAGAAATTTCTTGACTCTGCATGGTATGCGGACATTATCTTTGTGTTAAAAAATCTGCAAGCTCCTCCTTAATATAACAAAACAAAGGCTAGGTTCTTGAAACTAAAGGCAGCGAAATTATGCATTGTAAATGGATTACTATACTGGAAAGACCCAGGAGGAATTTTTCTGAGATGTTTGATAGAAGAGGAAGAGGAAAGGACCATCGGGGAATTCCATAAAGGAGACTGTGGAGGTCATCATTATTGGAAGACAACTGTACACAAAATTTTGAGAGCTGGTTTTTATTGGCCTAGTATTTTCCCCGATGTTTACAAGGAGGTGTCAAAGTGCCATGAATGCCAAATCTTCGATGGGAAAGGGAAGTTGCAGTCTCTTTCGTTGAAGCCCATTTCAGTAGAAGATCCTTTCAGGCAATGGGGCCTAGATTTCATAGGAGAGATACACCCACAATATTCAACTCAACACAAATGGATCCTAAATGCAACAGATTATTTTACTAAATGGATTGAGGTTGTTCCTACCAGACAAGCTACAAATGACGTTATCATTCGGTTTATGGAAGACAATATTTTGTCCAGGTTTGTATGTCCGGTCAAGATTATAACAGACAACGCAGTGGCTTTTAAATCTAAAAAAATTGATAAATTTCGCAGTGATTACAATATTACTCTTGGCCATTCTACGTCATACTACCTGGAAGGAAATGGATTGGCTAAGTCTTCAAACAAAAGCTTGGTTAGAATCATAAAAAAATTGTTGCAGGAGAATAAAAAGGGATGGCACAAGAGGCTCATCCATGCGCTATGGGTGGATAGGATATCCCCAAAGAGATCCATTACCACATCTCTTTTTGAGATCATCTATGGTACATAATCCCTCTTTCCTATGAAACTCAAATTTCCAGTGATGAAGTTGTTACAAGAGCAAGAAGTAGAGATGGATGTCAGTCGGAGAAGGGAGGATGAACTCATCATCTTGCAACAGACCAGATAAAACACTTTCAACAATGCCAACTACGTCAAGAGAAAATCAAGGAAGCTTTCGAAAGACATACCAAAGTGGACAACTTAAAACTTGGAGACTGGGTACTAAGATGGGATGCCAAGAACGAAAACAAGGGAAAACATGTAAAATTCGATCACCTTTGGTTGGGCCCATTCAAAATTACAGCTTACCGCAGGAGCAATGCATATTTGTTGGAGGAGAGTAATGGAGAACTTGTCGGAGGAGGGCCTATGAATGGAAGGTTCCTCAAGCACTATGTCATTTAAAATATCATCACTCACCATTCATTGTACATGACCTCTCTTTGTTTTGTTTTTTCTTTAAGTATAAAGATTGAGATAAAAATAGCATGGTTGAAGCCCGAGGTGAAGACCCTGAGTTGTGCTAAGTAGTTTTAAAGTTTTTCAATAAAATAAAGGGATTCAAATCAAACACATAATCTTACAGCCTAATGGGTAGGCACTTTGTCTACAGTTATTTGCTACCTCACGGGGAGGATAGCATCCCCAGTTGGAGCCAATGTTATCACCATATAATTCCCAGCTGGTGTCCGAGTTTCAGAAATTTTATGATGGGTTAAATCACCGCAGAGTTGTGATAAATTTAGAGGACTCGTCTATATCTGGTGGCATTTGGATGAAATAGCAGAGATATGAATAATAGAAATCAATAGATTGATGATCTCAAAAATGGCCCAGATCAATGGATGAGACGTGTATCGGAGATACAACTAACACGAAGATTAAGCAGTCGAGGGCGGGCTGGGGAAAACCGTCACGGTTTTTTGTGGGACGCATGGTGCCCTTCGAAGAACATTGGAAAGGAGGGTTGTCTGAAAAAAATCACCTTTTTCAACCTTCGACGTCAAAGTTGTTGGGAAAGATGTTGACCGTGGATCTTGAAACGACCCGGATCAACGGCCGAGGTGTAATTCGACGATCAAAGTAGCATGAAAATTAGCTGACAGGGGGTGGACCGAGGAAAACTGCCCTGGTTTAAATCATGGACATGCAGTGTTCTCTTAGAAACATCAGGGCTAAGGGTGGTTCATCCAAAACCGCTTTTCTCCAAACCCCGATGGTAATAGACGCCTATAAAAGGAGGGACACCGGGCATTATTCTATGCGTATTTGAAGCAGTCGAACGTTCAGAGATTTGGCGCAAAGCTTTTATCCAAATTTCAAAATTCAGAACTGGTCACCCATCTTAGAGGATCCAACGGAAGTGTAGAGCAGGACATATGTAGCGAAAGCAGCCAAGCGGGCAGAGAGACTGTTCATGATGGTGAAATGTTTCTTTTTTGCTAATGATTGTAAGTCATTTCGTATACCGAAACTGACATCTGAAACCATTACAGAAGCTGAAACGTTTCAGTTTCAGTTATTTTTTATCAAACTGTGTAAGTACTATGAGGATTGAATTAGTTATGTTTGGCAGAAGTGCAAGAGCACCTTTTTGGTTGTATCAAACTCTATTTGTAAATTTTCTGAATCTGAATTGAATACAAATGCAGAAGATTTTGAAGTTTCTATGAAAATATTCTAATGGGTGGTGATATGAGCTTTGTTTCCTTTCATCGTATATATTTCCTGTAGCCTATCATTTCATTTACATTTTCTTTTGTTTAAATTGGAGAATTTAAAGGCCCATAATTCTTCATGTGACGCTCTTGTCTCAAGCAATTTAAACTATGTGATTGTATTCTTAACTTATTCATAATTCATTTTAGCAATGCTCTGATGCATTTATTTGTCTTCTTTATCTTCCTACATGTCTTTTTATTTCAAGAATAACTCAGATTCATCGCCTTATTTAGCCTTTGTCCTCTGGAGAGTTCTATCAGCCGATGCATTATTTCCATTCACTTTCAGAATTTTGAATCCATAGCCCATAGTGTTCTCCCCTTCTTTGCCAGCAACTTTATTAAAAATCCCCCAAAAAAACAAAATCTAGCCACTGATCTCCATAGATATATCAAATTGACACGAGAGAGCCCTCTCTGAGTTGAGCAAGCTAGTGCCTCAGCTCTAAAGTTGGTTGCAACAGTTACCTCTATCGTTTGTCTATTCATTGGGACAAAATTTATAGAGTGCTAACACAACCGACGCACATACTCTTCCTTACTAAACTGCAACTCATGTATACCTCAGAAAATAGGGTTTTTTGCAACCCCGAAACTTTCTCTGTCAACCTCCCTTTTCTACCTCAGAAAATGACGCTACAACCTTAGCAAAAACATCACTAGATCACAAGAAATATAAGCAATGAATAAGTGTGTGAATGTACTTGTGAATGACTCCTTGAGGTGTTTATATACTTGTGCTAGGTAACTCCTCTCCTTAATTTAGGGCTTCTAGGGTTTTCTTGTTACAACAACTTTACCCCTTTGACCAAGACTTATAACAAACTAGGGGCTTCTTGTCCACTCTTTGGGGCTTCCAACTCTACATAGCCATATCTCCCTAACTGTGAGGAACCACGTGTCATTCTGCATATCATAAAAAATGACACGATGAGTATTATTCATGTATGAGGGTATTTACTACATTCACACTATCCTTTCTATCCATATTCTTTACTCATCTTCAAGTACCAAAACCACACCATTGGGGCTACCAAAATTGTTCAAGGGTTGACATCAATATCTAAGATCATTATCCAAGGGTTGAAATCAATGAAAACCAATTGTCCAAACCAAATTTCCAACAATATCCCCCTTTGGAATTGATGGAAACACTAGTCATGGAAAGCCTTATGCTCATGCTCCCCCTATGACCATCGATCCCCAAGTCTGCATGTTTCTTTCTCTCCATCTCCATGCCTTTCTCTTTATCACTCCCCCTTTGACATCAATGGAAGAGGGTAATCCTCCTCTTAGGGATTCTCCCCCTATCTATAGGCCTCTGCTAACTCTATTGACCTTTCTCTTCATGGTCCTTCTTCAGGTAACTCTTTGATGTATATGAAAAACATTCAAAACAATTATTTACTTGAACTCTTCTAGACTTTTGTTTCTCTCCCCCTCTTTTGTTAAGTTTCATTCCATGTGGATCACTGTGGAGCATAAACTATGACAAGTTTCTATCGTAGATACTCAAAATGTTCCCTTGCAAGCAGTTTGGTGCAGATATTTGCAATCTTCTCTTTTGTCCCGACATACTCTAGCTTGATGCTCTTCTCTATAGCATGTTCCCATAATAAGTGATACGTGATCGAAATTTTCTTCGTCTTAGAGTGAATCACTAGATTCTTTGAAATATTGATGGCGTTTGTGATGTCACAAAGTATTGAAATGGGTTCATCATACTTTACTTGCATATCTTGCAAAGTTTGCTTCATCCAAAGAAATTGAGTACAACATGTCATTGTTTCAATGTATTATGCCTATGTTGTGGACAAATATATTGATGATTTTTTTTGCTTAACCATGATACCAAGCACTCACCCAAGTAGAAAATTTCTCCACTTGTACTTATTATATCATAAATGAAAACTTGCCAATCTGTATCTGTGTAGGAAACAAGAGATAGATCCTTCCCTTTTGGATACCATAAACCAAACTTTTTTTTACCTTTGAGATATTTGAATATCCCCTTTACTACCAAAACATGTGAGTCCTTTAGTGCTCCTGAAACTTTGCAACCTATCTTACTTCCTTCATCACGTATGGTATGGAACCTATCACATAAAGTAAGCTACCAATCATTAATCTTTATTGTCTTTGATTTGTATCCTTGGAATCATCATCCTTACTTAACTTGCAACTTGTCTGCATAGGAGTACTGACTAGTTTGCAATCTGTCAATCCAGACTCCTTCAACATTTCTCTGATATACTTTTCCTGAGAGATGAAGATTCCTTTGTTGCTATGAAATATTTGTAGTCCTAAAAATAAGGTTAAATCACCAAGAAAGGACATCTCAAACTCATGCTACATGTATTTGGAAAACTTCTGACTTATCATGTCATCGTCACTTTCGAAGATAATTGCATCTACATAGACTTCAGTAATCAATATATTGTCTCGATCCACATTTATGTAGATATTTTTGTCTTCATTTCCTTTCCTAAACCCTTGTTGTTGTAAATATTTGTCCAGTCTTGAATAGCATGCTCTGGGGGCTTGTTTGAGACCATATAAAGCTTTCTTCAATCTGCAAACATAACTTTCCTTCTCTAATAACTAAAATCCTTCCGGCTTCTCAATGTAGACTTCTTCATCTAGATATCCATTTAGGAATTTTGATTTCACATCCATCAGATACACTTTAATATTCTTGGAGCATGCATAAGCTAGTATTACTATGATTTATTTCATCCTAGAAACTAGGGAAAACATCTCTTCAAAATATATACCTTCAACTTGAGAGTATCCTTTGCATACCAATCTTGATTTTTTCCTGGTAACCTCTCCATCCTCGTTCATTTTTTTCCTGAAGACCCACTCTATATCAATCACATTCTTGTTCTTTGGTATTGAAACTAGTTCCCATGTGTCATTCTTCTCTATCTGATCTAACTCTTCATCCATGTCTTTGACCCAATGTTCATCTTTGTTGGCTTCTTCAAAACTGCTTGGATCAATTATAGAAAGTAGTTCTATATGTTGTTGTTATAGTGAACAAATTCTTCTTATGGTTTCAACTCCTGCATCTTTATTTCCAATGAACTGATTTGATGGATGATTCTTCTGCACTCATTATCTAGGTGTCTTTGGAGGTACTTGAATATCCTATTGTTCTTTCTCTTCTTATATTTTCTCTTCTTCTTCATATGATTCTTCATATACTTCTTATTCTTTCAAATCGTCTTCATGATCCTGTTCCATTGAATCTTTTCTACTTTCCTTTATCTTTAGACCATTTGTCTAATCAACCATCACATTGATACCTTCCACTATTATATTAATTCTCAAATTGAAACATTTGTATGATTTCCTTTTGCTTGAGTACCCAACCAGTATGCCTTTATCGACTCGAGAATCAAATTTTCAAATCCCGCCATCTTCTCTTTCAATATATCATTTCCTTATGAAAACTATGAAGTGCTTTACATTTGTTGGTCTTCCTTTCCATAGCTTGTATGGAATCTTATCACTGTCATTTATGAGCATCCCTTTGTTTTGAATGTGAATTTTTGTATTTATTTCTTGTACCCAAAAGACAACTATCAACTTATAATCCATTAACATGGTTATGGCCATTTCCTATACTATTTTGTTCTTCCTTTCAACAAATCCATTTTTTTGTGGTGTCTTGGCTACTGAGAATTGCCTCTTTATCCCATGCACACTGCAGAATTCCATGAATTCCTTTGATGTAAATTCTCCTCCATTTTCTAATCTCAAACACTTCATTTTCAACTCTATCACAGTTTCAACCATCTCTTTGTATGTCTTAAAGATTTCAAATTCCTCTGACTTCTTTTTTAGAAATCAAACTGCAACCATTCTTTTGTAGTGATCAACTGGTAGCATGAAATATTGTTTTCCTTTCAATATTTTGTTCTTGTCAGTCCAACTAGATCAGTATGTACAATTTCTAGTGGTTTTGTTGTGCAGTATTCCTTTGACTTGAAATTTGTCTTGGTTTGTTTTAGTTGTATACAATACTTGCATAGAATGTTTGTTGGATTTTATATCTCGATCATTTCTCTTATTTCTTCCTTTTTTCTTACATTCACAAGATTATCAAAATTTGTGTGACCCGTTCTTCTATTCTAGAGCCAACTTTCATCGTCCTTTCCTAAGAAACATATTTTCTTTCCTATTGAATTTAGAACATATGATTTTCTTAGAGTCCTTACGGTTGTAGCTACCAAATTTCCTTATTATTCTTTCTTTATACCGCACTTCATTGAATCAAGAACAAGTCTGTGTCCTTGATCACACATTTGACTTACACTTAGAAGATGTTTTTTCATGTCTTCGACCAGTAAAAAATTTGCAGTCATGTCATCCTTACTTCCAAGCTTGACTATGCCCTTTCCAATGATCCTAGCTAAGTTTTCATTCCCAAATGAGACTGGTCCATCTCTTTCCTTCTTCAATGTCAAAAACTTATCTTTGTCACATGTCATATGATTTGAGAATCCATTGTCTACATACCATACATATTTCGTGTGTTGAGCTTGTAGAGAAATATTGCATTCTTCAGTGTTGAATTGATAATTCTTTCTTATCCATACCCTTTTTTGTTCCTCCTTATAACTATTGATATTTTTCTTTGGTTCCCTTGAAGGAACAATGAGTCTACAATCTCTAGCCATATGTCCAAATTTGTTGCACTTGTAGCATTCTACCTCATCATTTAATGATCCAAATATGTTGTAGATTCTATTTTTTTCTTCATGAGATCTTATTGGATAATTGTTTCTTGTATAATCCTCGTCATTGTTTTTTTTCCTTTTTATTGGCTCTACAATTCACATCTTTGTGCCCAAAATTATAACATGAATAACATGAACCAATAAAAATGGTTTGATACGTGGGAGTGGAAGATCTTTTGAATGGTGCAACTCTTTTGAATCCTTCTTCTTCTTGAGGTATTTCTATAGCTGGTTGTTGTTTTTATTTCCTTCTGAATATTATAGATGATGCAATGTCTTTGTAATCTTCCCCTTGAGTTTTCCTATATTATTATTTTGAGGGACCTCTGACAGCTTCTACATAGCTTCTTCGTTCTGCTTCTTGTTTTATCATTTTGGATCTTGAAAATTTCTTTGTCTGCGTCTGATCGTATCCCAATCCAAGTATTTCATAGTAAGGTATTTAACTTTTAATGATATTATCCAATATCATGGTGTTGTTTTGTTGTACGTCCTTCTTCTAGAGATATTTTCTTAGAGAAATTATCTCAACTTCCAAGCCTTCAACGGTCCTTTTTATTTCTTCTAACTTCCCTCTGAGTGATTCTTTAAATTTCATGTCTTCTTCTGCCTGGAGTTATAGTTTCTTGATTGTCTGCTCGACTTGCTTGGATTTATGAGTTAGTTCTTCCTAGAGTAACTTATTTTTATTCTTTTCCCTTTTAATAACTTCTATGACACTCAACAATTATTCTCTATAATTGAATTTTGCCTCTTTGTATTCTTATTTGGAGCCTTATTCATTGGAGCCTTCTATTACCATGGATAGTACCCTTTCTATATCCCTTTCGCTGACTTCATCTTCTCCTGATGAGGAAATGTCTTCCTTAGTGCAAAGGATTTTCTTGAAAAACTTGTTTTTTCTTCTACCCTTTTGAATTTACCTTTTCTTTTTAGGGTCATCATATTCTTCATTTCTTTTATTATATGGAGAATTATTATCAAAATGACCAACACCATCACAATTAAAAAAAATCAATGGAAGCTTACCTTTGTATTTTTCGATTCCCTTTTCCAACCTTCTGACAAAGTTAGCCACCTCTTCATCATCGTTGTAGCTACAATCTGACTTCGTGTTTTGTTTATCTTTCTTATTTATCTTATTTGATGCCTTGAATGTTGTTTCCTTCATGAATGGATTGTCTTGATCTATCCTCATCTCGTAAGATGTGATTATCCCATGCAACTCTTCCATGCTTAAGGTGTCTAGATCTGCTCTTTATTCTAATGTGGAAATATTCAGATCATATCTCATAGATAGAGACCTTAGTACCTTTTGAACAATGATTGTTTCATTCATTTATTCTCCCAAACCATTGATGGAATTGATTTTCTCATAAACTCGTAGAAAGTATGAGAAAATGTTTTCATCTTCCTTCATCTTCAATTGTTCGAACTTGACTCTAAAATTTTGAATTTTGGCTCGTTTAAATTCGGCATATCCTTCATAGATATTCTTCAGTTTGTCCCATATTTATTTTGTGGATTCACAGTGCACAACCTTGTTGTATACTGATTTATTCAAACCATTCAGGATAGCATTTTTATCTCTATAATCATTGTCTTCAAGTTTCTTTCCATCCTTATCTATTGAGAGAGTGGATGGTTCTTTTTATCCATCTAATATCGCTTGCCAAATATTGAATCCATGTTCTTGTACATATGTTTTCATTCATATACTCCAGAATTCATAGTTATGACTATCAAACTATGGTACCCCAATCCTATAATAGTGCATGATCTCCTTCTAGAGGATAGACTACTTTTTGAAGGACTATCTTTGATACCAATTGTTGGGTTACTAATAGGGGGGGGTGATCAATAATGATAAATTATAATACTTTTAACCACATTTTATTCTTCAACAATATTCAATAGTTTATCATTATCATTCAATATATAATTAGTAGTATAATCATAAAAAACATCACATCACAATAGATACACAGTACACCAAAATTTACATGGAAACCCAAATGAGAGAAAACCAAAAAAAAAAATTCTTATATATCAAAAGAATACATTCATTGGAAGAACCAAATTTCGATTCTCTAGATACAAATAGAAGGAGGCTCCAATGCCATGTTCTCAGGCTCCAACTTGAAGGAAGCTATGACTCCCTATATTCTCTGGCTCCAACTAGAAGGAGGCTACAACCCCCTATATTCTCCAGCTCCAACCGGAAGGTGGCTACAACCACCTATCCTTGCCCCATACAACCGCTCTGAAATATAAATGTAGACCAAGTGTCTCTATCAGAAACTATGCTATTGTCACTGCCACTATCACTATCACTCGTTCACTCTATCACTATCATTGTCTCATCAATCTGTATCTTCTCATCAACCAACTAACACCTGTACCATATCATGCATCAATTGTAAACCAGCATGCATCAATCATGAACCAAAGATAAATCAATAAATAATAGTGAATCATGAACTAGAGAATCAACCATGTATAACATGTACCATACACCATACCATCAACCATATGTGTATGTGTACCATATCATCAATGAAGTATCTCAAAGAACCAATACATGTCTCTCATGCATATTCCACCATACAACATGAATATGCCTCAACCATGTACAAACAACTTAAAGATATGAACTATGAGAACCATGTCATACACTAAACCATATATATGATTTCTCCTCACTCAACCAAGTAACCAAGATATACCATATCCAAATATAAAATAAACCATACCATGTATGCCTCAAGCATACACCATACCATGAAAATAAGTAGCCATAAAGAAAAGGAAACAACCATACCAATACCCATGTAGCTAACCTAAAATAGTAATATGTTGACATGTAACCTTCCTTTCAGACTCTAGGGACCTGGTACCAACATCTACTAAAATTTTCATGAGTTTTTCACATCTACACAAATTTATCTTCTATAGCCTGCATATATACGCCCTTTTCTCCATTGCATCCTACATACATACGCTCCCTTACTGACTTGAAACTCATGTATACCTCAGAAACTAGGGTTTGCTACAACCCATAAACTTTCACCGTCGACATCCCTTTGCTACCTCAAAAAATGACGTTACAACCTTAGAAAAAACATCACTAGATCACAAGAAAGATAAGCAATGAATAAGTGTGTGAATGTAATTTTGAATGACTCCTTGATGTCTTTATATACTTGTGCTCGGTAACTCCTCTACTTAATTTATGGCTTCTGGGGTTTTCGTTTTACAACAACTTTACCCCTTTAACCAAGACTTATAACAAACTAGGGGCTTCTTGTCCACTCTTAGGGGCTTCTAGCTTTACAAGGCCATGTCTCCCTAACCATTAGGAACCACATGGTGTTCCTCATATCACCCAAATGACATGACGAGTACTATCCATATATGAGGGTCTTTCCTACATTCATGTTTTCCTTTCTATCCATATTCTTCATTCATCTTCAGGTACCAAAACCACATCGTTGGGGCTACCAGAATTCTTCAAGGGTTGACATTAATATCTTAGATCACTCTCCAAGGGTTGAAATCAATGACAACCAACTATCCAAACCAACTGTCCAACACTCCTAACCCACTATCATCTGATTCATAAAAATGTCATGAATCTTTGTGCATATAAATAATCAATTTTGGAGTGTAAATGCACTATTAATTATACAAACATGTTATAATCCTACCTAAGGCTGCAATGTATATGAATATTAAGAGGCTAAAGGTCTTTGGTGACTCCAAGCTTTTGATGGAATGGAAAAATGGTAAAAGTAACATTTTTAACTTGGAACTGGAGCCTATTTTTAATAGGATTATGGAAAAGAAATTATTTTTTGAATAGGTGTCCTTTGCTCATGTCTATCGAGAATTAAATTACAAAGTTGATCAATTATCAAAGGAAGTACTCATTTTGGAGGAAGTGTTTTTTCTTGTTCATTATATTAAGGACCATACTCCTACAAATTTGATACCCTTACATATTTTTTGATGAATGGATTTTTGGTCTTGTTTTAATTTTTATTTATGTAAAGTTAGAGAGAGTTTTTCTCGTGGTTTTGCCTTAGCATCAGAGTGATGTCCTGGAACTATTTCTTTAAAGAGTGAATTTTATAAGGATGATTGAAAGAGTCAAAGTCATAAGGATAGGCTATAGTCTTATATAATAGAGGTGATCTATATAGACAATGGCTACTAACATTAAAAGTAGAAGGAATCTCTTCAATGTGTATTTCATTTCCACTAAAAATATCAATACAATGATTTTTGTCTCGTAAAACAAAATTAAATATAATTTCTTGTAGGTAGATTCATACATTATTTTAAGGATGCATTAAAGATCACTTAAATATTGTAGATAAACACTAAACATCACAACAAGCATCACATATAATATGATTATGATTCAAAACCATTATTGATCTTCCATTTATTCCTCATAAATATAGAATGATCTATACATGAAACACATCATAGATACAATATCCATTACAAAACTAGGTAAATTGTAATACATATTCTACAAATTTCTCCTCTATGAAGATTCCTCCTAAGGAACTTATAACAAGACTCTCCTTCACTATCTCTTTAATTACAACCTTATATATTGCATTCCCCATGGGTACCACCGTGAACCATAGGTCACTTACATAAGTGGATCATAACTAAATTTACATGTATTCACATGTCCACGAGTGAGTTGTTACAACCTTATATATTATGTTCCCCATTGGGACCACATTGACCCATAGTTTGCTTGCATAAGTGGATCATAACTAACTTTACATGTATTCACAAGTCCTTGAGCCAATTGTTACATCTCTGAGGAGATTCTTAATAATTGAGGCACACTCTTCCTTGTTGTATCCAGTTATCCACTGCAATCGATACTCAGAAGGGTGTTTTATCCAGTCACTAGATTAACACTGTGGGGTGGTACTGAAGCATCTTGTAGTGTGACTGGGTTCCAAAATTTGTAGTTCACCAAAGGGTATAATGTAATATATAGAATGAGGTATGGATATGGAGGGTGCACCACTAGGATGAAAGAGAGTAAGGGAAGTATTGGGGATGAGCTTGAGGTAGAGGATTATGGTGGGGATGGAGAGAATTGATTAAAAAAAAATTATGTTCACCATTAGGTATGGTCTTGTCACTAATAAACTCTCGTGGTATCCTATACCTGGCTCAAACACCTTCAATCCCTGTTTTTCCTAAACAATTCAGAAATATTCCTTCAGGAGAACTAATTTTTCTCCCATCTCCTTGTATTGTCGAGTTCCCTTGAAAGTGTTGTCATAATCAATTCCCACCCTCAATATGTTCTCATTTTCCTTTGGTCCTCCCATTATTATTGGAGACTCACCCTTTCTCTATATTGGGGCCTCTTGGACTTTCGATATTGATGCGACGTGATTCTTCTTTATTGTTGGCACCATCTGCATATAGGTACAGTACTGTGAGCTCTAAGTTGGCCACCTAAATCTTTCCCAATATTCCCCCATGGTGGCGTATTCTAAATGTTTTACATTTAATTGGCATTTCACCTTAATTCGATGATCTAAATATAGGAAGAATTAGAATTTTGTGTTTTTTAAATTGCATTTATGAATGCATAAATGGATTCAACATCCCGAAAAACTCCTAGGGAACTCAGATTATACAAACTTAACCACTCAATGGGATACTTATAATGACATGGACCAGTGTCCCTTCATTATACAAAGGGGTAACTCGAGGACATGGTAGTATTGGTTAGTAAAATTCATCATATTACTTCACTGGTCACATTAACTAACATATGACTTGAAATTCTCTCATATCCTATCTGATAGTACAATTGATATGGTTCAAGTAATGTCCAACCTACCCACATCATGCAAACTTCTAATCTACACTATGTTCATCCATTAATCCTTGTACTTTCCAATCATATCTCGTGTCCATTCACATTTAATTGAATAAGTGTTTATTCTTCTTCATCATAACAACCCAAGGCTATGATACCATGTGAAATAAATTGGTGTTTTTGTTCACAAGCTCTCATACCATGTGAAATTCACAAAGAACCTAGCTAGAGAAATTCACACAAAGCTTGCAAAAAGAACCAGAGAGAAAGAATCAAGAATTATAGAAAGAAATGAAAATGAATGTGATAATTGTATTACATGAGTGAGTAATAGATACGTGAATAATACCTAATGATAGGTGAATGTTCCATATATATCTTCATAGATAAGAGAGTGCACCATAATTAGTGATCTAGAGTGATGTAGACACTCACTGACAAAAACCAGAGTTATCTACCACCTATTCTAAGTCAATTGTCAATGAAAACCTCAATTAACAGAGTCACATGTGTGGAGGTGAGAGAAAATAATGCATGCATGAGATATGCACCCTCTTGGCCTCATGCATGAGATATGAACCCTCCTATTGAGAAAATAATCTACCACATGTATGAGTTGTGCTCCACTAGTTAACTAAACTCCTAACTTAAGTCAAACTGAAGAGGAGAGGTGTCCCTATTTTTTTGGAGATTCCCTATTTTTAGGAAAATGCCCTATTTTGTAGGTAATATCATTTGGAGGGAATATTCTCATCCAATTATATAACCCTCAACATTGGACTATCAAACTTAGGAAAAATAATCACTGAGTGTCTAATATATCCAACAATTGTGGAGTGTGATACACCATGGAATTGGTGCAGTTTTAATGAAAGAAGGAAGACCCATTGCCTTTGAAAGAAACCAACTTAAAGGAAAAAAACTTACTCGATCCCACTTATGAAAAATAATTTTTTTCCATACCACATACAGTTAAGAAATGGCACCCTTACCTAACATGAAGACACTTCAAAGTAGAAATAGATCATGATAGTTTGAAGTACTTCTTACAGTAACAATTATATTCAGAAGAGAAACAAAAATGGGTTACAAATATGGTAGGTTATGACTTTGAAATTATCAATAAGAAAAGAAAACACAATATTGTGGAAGTTGCACTTTCAAGGAAAGGATAACAAACAGAGGGTTCACTATGTGCTATTTCTATTCCACAATATGATTGGGTGGAAGAAGCAAGGATATAATGGAATCAATATTAAGAGGTATGAAAGATCATTCAAAAACTACAATAGGACTCCATATTTGATCCAGGTGGATATCGATGGCCACCCACCTATTCCAACTGGCTCAAAACAGTCTTCTGGCAACTTACTATTTTTAGTAGTTTTTGGTTCCTAAACTTATGGGGTCATTTTGAGGGCCTAAATGAAGTTTTTTTGGGATCGAGAAACTCAATGATAGAAAAGGCTCTAATTGATCCACCGAAATGAATATCCTCAATGATACCTTTCCAGCGAGATATCATCACCCCAAACGAAGATCGTATGCCAAAGTTACGCCCCAGGGAAGTTGATACACCAAACTACCCAAAACAAGGTCCACAAAAATTGTTGGCTTTTCATTTTCCAAGGTTAGGGTTTTTGGATTTTCTTTATGTTAAAAATGCCTTTAGAGCCTCATTGTAACCATCTTCTTGTGAATGTGAGTAGCCATCACATCTCTTCTCAGAGATAATTTTCCACCATTCTAGCGAGTCTTTCACTTTGTATTTCTACAGTTTTGTACATTTCGCTCATTAATAAAAATTGTGTATTACTATATATTTGTGTTTATGGTTGCATATATGATATATTTATGTTATATTATTATATATTCGAGATATGTCTGTACATTTATTTATTATATCTCCGCTCTCATTTCGTGCCGAAAATAATCTGGATCAAGAGTCCAGTGCATTAGATAAATTTGTATGAAAGGATGATTTTCTATGGTATCATGATCACTTATATTTATGCAAGAATTCCCAACTCAAATAGAAGGTCCTTATAGAAATTTACACTTCTCCTATAGGAGGAAACTCAGTTTTCTTGATGTTAAGCCCTAAATAGTGGCTCATTACCCCTTAATTAGGGCATATTATATTAGTAATGTTATTTTATTTATGTCATCCTCAGGACATTATTTGTAATTATACCTCCTAGTCTCCTATATATACCAAGGAGACATTTTCATTTTGAATCATCTTGTAATTGTACATTTATGTGGGCATAAGGAGGTTTCCCCCTCGAAGAGACTTATTATCTGAGTTTCTCTCTTTTTCAAGGTGTTGAGTACTTAATCTGAGGTTTTTCTATGCTATATTGATATTTGGTTCTTAACATAGGTCTTGGGGTTTCACTACTACATCTGAGACACCTTGGAATTTTTGCTATAACTTGTTTTCTACAACATTTCAGAAGGAACGACTTGGAGGATATTTAGTAGATGGATCAAGGTACGTTGGGTTAACATTGCGGCTCCTAAGGCATTATAATTTTGGAGATACAACCTGTTCTGGAATCATCCTGAACTAATTCATTGCAGAATTTTCGCTATAAAATATTTTCTGTAATGTTGCAGACCTAGAAATCCAAAGGTTATTCACAGAAATTAGCAAGGTATCTGTGGTAAAATTTTTATCTTATGGGTCATCTTAAGTTTGTAGATACACCCTATAGAAGATAGGGTATCTGACTAGTCCTATTGACTAGTCTCGAGAAGGTGTTCCAAGTAAAACAATCATAACTTCTTCCTAGAGTATCCAAATTGAGTGAGACCAGTTTCATTGGATAGTGGATAGTCTGTATTATTTCTGGTATGAGTTTCAAAATTTATGTCATTTATTTTGTGTGGGGCACGCTATACAAGTGAGATATTCTGGAAAGGCCAAAAATCAGCAAGTTCTGGGGAAGTTACCGTAAATTCCACTTGGCACATCCAATTTTGATCAAACATGTGGCATTGCAAAGAAGAAATATCAGAGAACTACAAAAAATAAATTTTCATACCCAGAAGGGCCAAAACTTTGGAAATACAGCATAAGAAAGATTTTCTAGCAAAATCACCTCAAAATCAAGGTTCAAAAGTGATATTTGGCCAACATGCCACCCAAAAAGGGAACTTCTACACCAAATAAGCCTCCAGAAAATCCTAATTGGACTCTTGATGAAGGTGAAGAAATGCGTAGGGATATAAATGAATTACAAAAGAAAATAGTAACAAAAGATTAAATACGAGAGATGGAAGCTAAGTTGGAGGAAATAAATACTAAGATGGATGGTTTAAAAGAGGAGATCATGGAAGGATTGAAAATTTTCATAATAAAGAGGACACTTGAAAGTGAAAATGTATCCCATGAAATTCATGATGAGGACACAAGGAAGGTGAATCAAGAATGGAGAAACTCTAACTTTGGGTTGAAGACCAACCACGTTCCTAAGATTGATATGAGGAATTTTGATGGAAAGGACCCTATCACATGGATACTTCAGATGGAGCAATTCTTTGATCTACATAATGTTCCACATACACAAAAGATACTAATTGCTTCTTTATATTTAGAACCCAATCAATTTGTATGGTATAGATGGCTTTGTTCTCGTAAATCACTCGTCACTTGGAAAATTTTCATGGAAGAAATGTTAGCACACTATGAGGATACAAGGAGCAATACCTTCTTTAGCCAATTGATAAATCTCAAGAAAAAGGGTTCAGTTACAAAGCACATTAAGAACTTCCAAAGATTGAATATAAAGGTAACATATATTCCATATGAGAAATTGATTGATGTATTCAT
>SNQJ01S0018103.1:18542-35629 GCA_010110895.2 Picea sitchensis | reverse complement strand
GACACTTTGAAGAATGTTGCAGATTCATTGACAAAGTCTGTGAGCACAGAAAAGTTCACCTGGTGTAGAGTAACAATGGTAATTTATGCCCTGGATTATTGACTATATAATCCCCTAGACCACTGGATGCAAAGAAAACAACAAGTGGGATAATGTTGGGTATGTGTTATATTATTTTCATGTGTGTGTGTGTGGGCGCGTTAGATATGACAACTACATCTGACGATCCCTCGTACTAGTGCTATGTTTGTGTTGTGTGTGTCAAGCGCTTTCCTAGGGGGATCCCAAGGGGGCCAGGCATGCCCCCCCTTTGTTATGCGCTGCGTTTGGCAACAAGCGGTAGCCCGGGGTAGCGCCCCGAAATTATTTTTTGGGCGGTTTTTGTTATTTTTAGCGGATTTTGCTATTTTTAGCGGTTTTGTAAATTAATCCCGGATTAAGGGATTAGGATTTTGGTATCTACGGAATACCTAAAAACATTGTATATATTGTATGGTGAATAGTGATATTTGATATAATGAATATAAGAAAGGTTTTCCCGGTTGAGGGTTTCTGGTATAAATCTATGTGTACTATGTGAATGAGCCATTGACTAAATTTTGTTTTCCTTAAGAATCTATATGCATTGCTTTACTTCACAGGTTTAAAAATTACAAATAGTGGCTCATTATCCCTTAATTAGGGCATATTATATTAGTAATGTTATTTTATTTATGTTGGCTTTAGGCCATTAGATGTAATTATACCTCCTAGTCTCCTATATATACCAAGGAGACATTTTCATTTTGAATCATCTTGTAATTGTACATTTATGTGGGCATAAGGATGTTTCCCCCTCGAAGAGTCTTATTATCTGAGTTTCTCTCTTTTTGAAGCCGTTGAGTACTTATTCTGAGGTTTTTCTATGCTATATTGATATTTGGTTCTTAACACTTGAAAACTTACAATAGGATCAAGAAGGATTTTTCTAGGAAGGTCTTAAAACTGATGTTCAAAATTTTGTGTTTGGATGTGTGGTATGCTAATAGAATAAGAGAGATACAATGAAGACCTCAGGTTTCCTACAACCATTATCTATACCAATTAAATGTTGGGAATAAGTTTCAATTCATTTTATTATAGGTTTACCCAAATTTGAACGAAATATTGTCATTATGGTAGCAGTGGATCGGCTTACAAAGCATTCCCACATTTTCTCTCTTTATCGTCCTTTTAAAGAAAGTATAGTAGCTTCAACATTCATGGAAACAGTTCAAAATATAGATGAAGTCCTTGAGATTATTGTAAGTGATAGAGATCCAATTTTCACTGGAAATTTTTGGACTAAATTATTTTCTTGTTTGGGTTCTCAATTGACTCACATCTCATCTTACCATCCTCCTTTCAATAGGAAAAATGAGATTGTGAATAAATGTTTATAAGGGTATCTCTGTTACTTTGCATCAGATAAACAAACATAATGGATCAAGTGGTTTCCCTTGGCAAAATGGTGGTATAACGCATCCTTCCATACTTCATAAAAAAATGTTCCCATTTTTGGCACTTTATGGATATCATACTCCATCCATCTCATCGCCCTTGAAAGGGACTACAAAAGTTTAGACAGTAGAGAACCACATACGGAACCAACAAAAGGTTTTGAAACTATTGAAGGATGACTTGGTCATGGCACAAAATAGGATGAAACTACAATCTAATCAAAATCAGAGTGAAAAGGAATTGGAAGTGGTGGATTGGGTATTTTTGAGGCTACAACCATATAAACAGATGTCCCTCAAGTAAGAAAAGAAAGAAAATAAATTATCACCCAAATATTATGGCCCCTATAAGGTGTTGCAAAGGATTGGAAGTATGACATACAAATTGGATTTTACTCCATCTTCACATGTACATTCAGTCTTCCATGTTTCTTTCATAAAGAAGGTAATCAGTGACAAGATCCTAGTCTAAACTATTTTACTAGAGATTAATGAAGAAGGGAAAATCATACTAGAACCATAAACAATCCTCGAAACAATGATTAAGAGGTTGCAAAATCGAGAAACTATTGAGTACCTTGTCAAATGGAAGAACCTACCAGTGGAAGAGGAAACATGGAAAGATAATTTCTTCATGAAGAACCACCCACACTTAGTCAGGTGTTGAGGAAAACAATTGTTTTAAGGGGAGGGGCATGTTAAGCCCTAGAAAAATCCCCATGTTAAGTAGAATACCCCTTATTAATCCCTAAATATTGAACATTTATAGTATTATATTTGTATGTAGGAAATAACCCTTCAATGTACCCTTTCATTATAATTGTACCCATTGTCTCTTATACATACACACACACACACACACCCCGCATGCACACACACACACACCAAGGATACATAGTCTTAGTATCATCTCATCTCATATTGTACATTGAATATATTGTAAAATGAGGTTTCCCCCTCAAAGTGGATTTTTATTCATTGATTTTTTATCATTATCAAGGTGTTGGTTCATAACACATATTGAGGTTAGCCAGTAGTTGGTGCTTTTTTAGTGTCTCTAACACTTGCATGAGATGTGATATGGTTTCCTCCTAGGTAGAGCTATAAACCAATATATAATCCAAACACGCTATAACAAATGAATCTAAATGTGGGTGCAATACATCATTCATCAGTATCATAAATGTAGTTGGTGCATTACATTAATCAAATGGAATGACTAACCATTCATACAAACCTTGGTTTGTCTTGAAGGAAGTCTTCTAGGTTTCTTCTTCTTTAACGCGTACTTGGTGATATTCCTATTTGAGATCCAACTTAGATAAGCCCTTGGCATGTTGAAACTAGACTAACAAATCATTGATTCTAGGTAGACGGTATATATTTTTATGTGTAATGTTTTTCAAAGCTCTATAGTGGATAGACATCCACAAAGTCCCATCCTTCTTGGGTATGATATTGATAGGTGTAACATCCCAAATTGTAATCCTTGTAAATTATAATGAAATCATGCAAATGTGAATTAGGTTGGTGATCCAGTATGTCTTAGGTAAGAGAACTTGTATTGATCAATATGGCTAAGGGTCGAACTATGTAAATTGTATAAGGTATTGTTAATAGTTACACATCACTGGATGCACTATGAGAGGGAATATAATGATGGGGGGGTATTATTACACAAGAGAGGGGCTAAAGGGAGATCCAGGGGAAAACCCATGTTATTTCCTAAGTTAATGTGGCATTACTACCTAATCCTCCCTTTGACTTATTAGACACTCAATCATTGAATTCATGTAAGAGGTTGGGTGAGGGAGTCAACTCACCTAGTTATGAAAACATGATCTGAGTGCAAGCAAGCATGGGAGAAGTGTGAGATTCAAGAAATCCTTTTGGGGAAGTGTGAGATTTAATAAAGCATGGGAGAAGAAGGAAATTTGAGTAAGGGAGGGGACATTTTTTAGGAGACAGGGTTTTGGATGGCAAGGGGGAGATGGGTGATGGAAAAGAGAAGCATCCATACTGTGTATGAGAACAACCATTAGAGGGATTATTTTATGTTGAAATTGGGGATATGTGCCTGTACAATGGGTTGTGTGCCTATAAATTGGGTTGTGTGATTGTAGTGTATTTTCCTATAGAGAATAATTTATGATGATCCTTGATAAGGTTGCTATGATTTTTCCTAGCCAATCATGTGCATTGGATCCCTGGAGGGAAGTGGGAATGCTCGAGGGATTGTGTGGTAGAGAAGGGGGATCTAATTCCTTGGGTTGTGAAGGTTGAGGGAAAAGAGTACTGTGGGTTGTTGAGTGTGGAGAGTGAACACACATGAGGGATAGACCTTCTTGTGGCCGCATATCCTTAGCTTAGGGGTGGCTTGTTGTTGACATAAAATGAATAGAAATTGTTATGGCTGGGAGGATCGTCCTTCATATGCAACTAGTTGGATCATATGTTTAAAGATAATTTTTATATTATATTTTATCATGTGTATTCCACTGTGTAAATGAATATTTGAATGTTGTTGTATTCACTTGAATGGTTCCATTCATGATTTCATTCATGAGAAGGATACTCAATTTATATATTCACCAAATTACCAAAAAGCATTTGATACCTTGAAAGAGAAGTTAGTGATTGTACCTATTCTTCTATTTCTAGAGTGGGATCAGATATTTCATGTTCATGTTGATGTTGTTGCCATTATAGTTAGCACATTATTTATGTATCCTAGTGAGGGAAACATAGACTATCCCATATCCTTTGCTAGTAGGAAGCTATATAATGATAAGAAGAACTATACCACCTTAAAATGGAAAGGATTGGTCATGGTATATGCTTCACAAAATTTTAAGCACTCTCTATTAGGGAATGCATTCAAATTATACACAGACCATTTAGAATTGAAGTAATTAGTGAAGAAACCAAACTTGGGGAGCAGGATATGTTGCTAGTTACTACTATTTTGGGAATTTAATATTGAGGTTTTGGTAAAGCCTCATAAGAGAAATGTGGGACCAGACCATCTATATAGATTAGAGTTATAATAAAGTGGAGGAATCTTAGATGATTAATTTCTATATGTTCATATATTCAAGGTTGAAGAAATACTAGAATAGTTCATAAAGAATGTAGAGTTCTTGGAATTTGGAAAGACATCAAAAGAATATACTCTCACGTAGAGGATATGACTAGTATCTAGAGCATTTTATTACTACTTCATTACATGATAGTTAAATAAGTTGGGGGATGATGGAATTATTCACATGTGTGTACAAATACTTGAACAATACATTATTTTACATGAAGCATGTGAAGGAAGAGGTAAATATGTAGGCCATAAAACTGTGCAGAAGGTTCGATGCGCAAGACTTTGGTGGCCATAATTATTTCAAGATGAGATGGAGTATGCTAAATAGTGTGATGTGTTTCAAAGAATTGAGAAACCTTCAAGATGGTATGAGATGCCAAAATTTCTTGTTGTTGTGTCAGAGCCTTTTAAAATATAGGAAATTGATTTTATGGGCCTACTCAATCTCATTACTCAATCCTGTTACATATATATATATATGCTATATTATCATTGTGCCAAAGTATTTAACCAGATGGGTAGATTCCATGTTCGTGAAGGATTGCACTATACAGATGAGCACATGATTTATTTTTTCAAATATTCTCACAAGGTTTGGGTGTCCTAGATTTTTTATGAGTGAAGAAGGTTCCCATTTTATCAATTTGTCTATCTGTCCATTGAATCAACAACTTATGATATACCATTAGAAGTAAACCCTATCATCCACAATATAATGGTACTATAAAAGAATTTAATAATATTTTGTAACCTTCCTTGACTAAGATGTACAACTTGGAGTGTGAATATTGCGATGAGAGTTCCAACAAGTTCTATGGGAATACTTGTTATAAACCTAAATTGCTATACACATGCATACATGGCCTTGGCCCTCTTTCTTGCATTGTTTTCCAAAGCACTACTGAGTTTCTCTTCTTAAAAAACCAATTTTTTGACGATGTATTCTCCCTGCACCATTACTACCCATGTACATATGCTTGCTACACCATTTCCATATACTCGTCAGGTACGATGTCGACACCGAATTGCTGGCCAAATTTGAGCAGACTAAAGCTGACCATATCACTAATCACATCCGAGAATGGCGGTGTCAAAAGAGCTTGATTAAGGTACATGTCCCATTGTATTTCTTGTTGAAGTGGTTCCTAAAGTATTTAGTAGCAGTTGTATCCAAAGATGTAGCAACTTCTGGAGTGTTTTCAAAGGAGGATGCGATAATGAGAGGACAACAACTCGAAGTAATTTATTCTCAGTCTGGCTTGCTCTATGAGATATTGACAGATGTGCCACAGTCCATCCTCAAAAGGGCCAAAACAAAGTCTGGACCCCATGCCGATGGTATTGTGGGATCAGCACAAGGAAATTCCACTGATTTGTTGTCAAACCAATTGAAACAATTGTCAATACAATAGATTGCGGCCAGCCATACCTCTGGTTCATTTGTTCCCCCTACCCAAAAATCGGGCGTACACAGTGTGCAGTCGATGAACCCGAAGGCCAACTAACAGCCCGAAGGAAAGAAGAAACAATGGAACAAGAAGGGTAAAGGGGACAAAAGGGCTAATAACAATGCTGGTGGGGGGAAAATAGAGAAAATAAAGTTGAAGTATCTATGTAACCTTTGCACGGAGGTCCACCCAACTCACCTGTGCCCTCAACTTGCGGAGGCTCAAAAGATATTGGTGTAGCAACAACCTGTGGTGATTACTAACCCATTTCCACATGGGAAAAACATGGCTCAAGCTTCATCATCCTCGAGCGTGGAAGGGGGCAGTCAGAGACCCCCTGCGTCTACTAGTAATAACTCGGTTGCAAATGTTTACATTTTGAAAGGTGACGCTCATATAGCGACCAGGGTCCAATATTACGGAATGTCGGAATCCGTCGAAAAGGGAAAAGAAGCCACAAACCCACCAGTTCCTCTCCATATTGAGAAGACAATGGGAGAAACAATGACACACATCCCCAAAGGTGAGTTCAAGAAAGATTCTCATAATTCAAACACAAGGGCTTCCCAGAACTATTCCGCTATGGAGGATTTGGAAAAAAACCCTTGCGTGATGTCTACTTTAGAATTCCTCTAGATCTTCCCTTCGTAGAGAAAAGTGTTGTTATCTTCCTTAGGATCTATAGAGACTTGTAACCCTAGAGTGATCCTTCTCGATCCAACTGAATTGAAACCTCGTCTTCCTTACCACGTTGCATTTCAGATAATAGTGGCTTACACCATGAAATATTTTACTCAGAATTTCTTTTGTATGGTGGTTCACGAGGGTGCCTCAACTTGCGTGATGTCGTTGGCATGTTGAAAGGCCATTGGCCAACCCATTTTGTCTTTGTCTCCTACATTGCTTATGGAATTTTACGATCATCCGTTCAAACCACATGGAATCATTCCTTCTTTCCCTGTGCAGTTAGGAGGATAGACCGTGTGCGTCGAAGTTGAAGTGGTCAATGTGCCTCTTGACTACAACCTTTCATTAGGAAGGAGTTGGACCTATGTAATGCATGTAGTGGCTGCTACAGTCTTTCGGCTCTTGTTGTTTCCACATAAGGTTGGGATAGTGACCATTGACCAGTTGTATTTCTCTCGTCCTGACCCTTCATCAGGGGCATCCACGATCTCGATGATTGATAACCCTCATCCTAGCACCATCAACGTAGGGGTTGGTTTGTGTTCATCGTTGATGGGTACCTTCAATTACTCGCCACCTTCTGGAGATGTCAAGCTTATATCAGCTGGCCCTGACCAGCTTAGGGCTGAAAGTTTTCAAATGTTATCATTATGAACGACTTACTTTCATGATCTGTGGAATCTTCCTTCCCCATCGACCTCTATGGAAGGGACAGGGAATTCTGGCATGGCCATGCCCTTGTCCATGACTGAATTTGCATACAAAATTGTCCAAAAAGCTTCGGCCAACCCTGATCTGACTCCCGCATAGGAGTTAGATCTAGTTCTCAAGCATATTTGGGCTCAAGGTTCTCTTGCCACTATAGATCCTTTTGACATGTTCTTTCCCTCAGACGAGGAAATTCTTGAGGCATTGACTGGTTCAAAAAGACCATGGGATGATCTCCATCATAGATCTTACTTCCTCTTGGAGTTAAGGAGAATAGAGGCAGGATAAAAAAAAAATAGTATGATTGGAGATAGGTATTGTACTATTAATCCTCTAGTTATGCACGTAGTTTACGTCGAGGTTAATATGGAGAGTATCGCTAAAACGATCCCCATAGATATCTCTAGAACCCCTGGCATTGTGGAGGATGGTTTCGTTGGACCATACTGCTCCCCCGAAGAGATTCGAATTTATATGGAGTTATTTAAGGAGTTTTGTGACGTTTTTTCCTGGTCTTACGAGGGAATTCCAGGCATAGACCCAAGAATTGTCGAACATGAAATAAAAACTTATCCTGATGCCAAGCCGGTCCGACAGAAGATTGGTCCGGTGAATCCTTGGAAAGTGGAAGCAATTAAGGATGACGTAGAGAAACTACTTAAAGCTAGTTTTATCTACCCCATACAATTGAAGGAATGGGTGTCAAACATTGTTCCGGTTAACAAGAAACATGGTATGATTCATGTGTGCATGGACTTCCATGACTTGAAAAAGGAATGTCTGAAAGATAATTTTCCCACCCCATTCATCGATCATATTGTTGATGAAGGTGCAGGTTGCGAGGTCTTTTCATTCATGGATAGTTTTTTGGGACATAACCAGATTCAGATCAAACTCGAAGACTAGCATAAAATAACTTTTATTTGTCCTTGGCACATGTTCACATATCGTAAGATGCCTTTTGGCCTGAAGAATGTTGGAGCCACTTTTCATCAGGCCATGTCATTATCTTTCCACAACCGTAGACATATAATCGAGGCATATCTTGATGATATAGAATCATGCTCTCGCAAGAGATATGATCATCCCACACACATCTGACTAATATTCAAACGATGTCGCTACTATCTGATTCGCTTGAATCCTAACAAGTGTAGTTTATGTGTGACATCGGGTTGTCTCTTAAGTTTCATTTTTTTGACAACAGGGATCATGGTCGATCCTCTCAAGGTTGAGTCAATGGTTCAATTGCCTCCCCCATGCACAATACCCCAACTTCAGAGCTTATAGGGGAAAGTGCACTTTCTTCGGCATTTTTTTGCAAAATACACCGAGATCACTAAAGGGTTTATGCGCCTATTTAAAAAGGGAGTCCCATTATGTTGGGACGAAGCCGCTCAACACTCTTTTGAAGCGTTGAAATGTGCCCTTACGTCTTCTCCTCTACTCCAGCTTCCCAATTATAACAGATATTTCTTGTTGTACTTGACCATTGTAGAGTTGACCATCGGCATGGTATTGATTCAATAGGATGATCTTCTTGAGGAGAATGTTATTTATTACATGAGTCAAGGCCTAGTTGGGCCGGAACGCAACTATTCCCATGTTGAGAAGCTTTCTCTAGCAGCAGTGAATGCGGTCCAGTGGTTCCTTCATTACATTATGCTTTGTAAGACCACCTTCATTGTCGTTGTGAACCCTTTCCAATATGTGTTGACATGATGGATCATTAGCAGAAATATCAGTAGATGGATTATAATCCTCTAGGAATTTGAATTGAATTTTGTTTCTGCAAGATCCAAAAAGTCATTGGTCTTTGTCGAACTTATTTTGAAACTTTTGGTCGAATCTAGTGATGTCACTCCTGAAGAATCGCCTATCAAAGGAGATCTTTTTCTAATCACATATTTAGACCCCTGGTATGGATATATACTATTATTTATCTAGACTTTGAAGTGCCCTTCTTCTGATTCTCACAACGAGCGTCGACGAATTCTCCATCAGGCTCGAAACTATCTCATACTCAATGACACTTTGTATCATCGAGGTGTAGATTGTATTATTCGCATGTTCCTTATACACGAGGAAGCAAATCTCATTCTAAAAGACTACCACACTGGAGNTTCTGGGTTGGAAACAGCCCTAGAGATTCTATGTGACGGTTAATTTTGGCCTACGTTAATCAAGGATTGCATTGAGTCAGTCAAGAAGTTCCACCTGTGTCATATCTTCTCTCAGAAGATGCGGGCACTTCCTGCTCCCTTGTTTCATGTCATTGTTGTTGGTCCTTTCTCCAAGTGGGGGATTGAATTTACTACATGTCACCTGGCTTCAGCCAAGGGGCATCGTTACATCATCGTAGTGGTAGACTACTTCACAAAGTGGGTCGACGCTATGCCAACATTTAAAAATTATGGAGAGACAACGACTCTTTTCATTTTTAACCAGATAGTAGAAAGGTTCGACATCCCGAAGGAGATTGTCACTGACCATGGCAGCCACTTAAAAAAAAAGTGATGACCGATTTAACATCAAATCTTGGGTTGAGGCAAGAACATTCATCACCTTACTACCCACAAGCGAATGGTCAGGTTGAAGTTGTGAATAAGTCTCTCAAGACTATTCTTCAACAAACGATCAATTCTACCAAATCAAATTGGTATTTGATGTTGTACTCGGTGTTGTGGGCCTACCGAACAACTATAAAGATTGCCACCGGTTTCTCACCTTTTCAACTCAAACACGGGCTGGAAGCAGTCTTTCCTATTGAGTTCCAAATCTCGTATTTAAAGTTGGCAATGGAATTACTTCCTGACACTTCACCACTTGAGGAACACCTATTATATCCCAAGCAACTCGATGAGAAACGTCATGATGTAGCCTCAACCAATGAGTCTCATAAGCAACAAGTTAAGTGTCAGTACGATCGGTTTGTTCATCCTTGGATTTTTTTTTAAGAAGATCTTGTCCTAGTCTATGATCAAGACAAAGATCCCCTGGGGGCAGGCAAGTTCAAACCCATGTGGTTCAGACGTTTCACCATGAAAGAGGTCTTAAAGAAGGGCGCTTATCTTCTGTTTGACTTTGAAGGAAATTCCTTAGCAGATCCTAGAAATGGCATGTACCTAAAGAAGTATTACTCTTAGTTTGGTCTCCTGGGTGACTTCTTGTACTTATGTATAGTTCTTATATAGTTTTGTCTTTTTGTTTTATGGACGTGTAGTTATTTATGTCTTCTCTTTCACTATGGAAGATTTCAAGTGAATCAGAGATGTTCTTTGGGTTCACAAAAAGTGCTATCTGACACACTTGGAGGCTTTCTTCCACAGCTTGGGTGATTTTCAGACCTGGAGGCCAGTTTCTATCTTCCGAAGGTATTTTTCTAGGTGATGCCACAAACAATGTCATCAAATATAGCGCAGTGATAGAGTTGCTTCGTGATGCTTTATCGCATGGAATTTCTCACCTCCAGGTCTACTTAGATGCTCATCTAGTTGTGTCCCAATTAAATGGAGTTTACCGTCTTTATCATCCTACTTTGCACCAATGTTTCCTTAGGGTACATCTCTTAGAACATTACTTTGATTACATTATGTATATCCATTTTCCTAGGAGATTTAATCAAATGAAAGATACTCTAGATAATCAAGTATTAGATTGGCATGTCACACACACATAAAAAGAAGCACACACATACAAATGTACATACATTTGTAAAAAATGTGATCCATAAGATGAATAAACATGTAAATATGTGTGTGTGTGTGTGTGTGTGTGTCAAAAAATGTCATGAGTACATAGGTGGGTGAAAACGCCTCAAAATTAAGGTTCGGTATACATCATGTGGCTTATTCCCTCAAAAAATATACAAAGGTTCCCTCAACACATAAAATTCTAGCCTATCTAAGCTTGGGGCTTATTGGCCCTGCCATAGTGAACAACGATGTTGGCTAAACACCGCAAGATATGGACCCAAGTCTATGGCACCCCCACTACATGAGGCTGCATAGAAGGTGGTAGATCCTCGATCTCGGCCATTGGTACTATACGAGTGAGTTTGGTGAGGTTGCGCTCCACCTGCCTCAAAACTCTCTTAGCCTCTCTGGCTGGAGGTCCTCCTGCAGTTACTGGTCTGTTGGTTCCTGCTGGTCCCGGCTCTGGTCAAGGACGTTGTCGAGTCCTCATGAATTCTGTCGGGCACACTAGTCCCACATCTGTACATAACAGATACATAAAATTCAGTACTCTGATACATACATAAAAATAATTAAAAAATAAATAATTTTAAAAAATAAAATACCTATATCTCCTCGCACGTTCGGATCTCTGGAAAAGTTGATTCCATCATAGGGGTAGTCCTCTATCGTTGGAATCTACCGTGCCCACCAGTCAAAACATTTTTCTTCAAAGGCCTCTATGGTCCTCCCTCCACCCTGTCATGGAAACACTACTTCCCATCTGCATATTGTTGGTAAGGAGGCCACATGTCCCCATACAGTCTCTCTAGGACTCATATTGGGCACTCATGAAGAAGAATAAAGAGAAAATAATAGTGCCAAACCCAAAGTTCATGTTTCTACGTTCTTGACACTTTGTCAATTGCCTCTTCATGCATGTGAACATGGTTGTACTCCAGTCGTATATATGTGCCTCCTGGCACTGAATATCACAATACATGTGCGCCTGGGAATCCTAGTGAAGGGTTGCGGATCCAGTAATCCTCCCAATAAGTAGCAAGATCAATTTGAAAGAAAAATTGGTGATCTTGTGAATTGGCACTTGATAACCTACCTTCTTAGTGCCAGCCTCACAGTACATCCAGATGTAGTCCTCGATGTTAAAATGCCCATGGGGGGGATTTTCATAGATTGATTGGTTCCCCTCTCCTCGAGAGGCCAGTCAAGAAGTAAATGTCCTTGGTCATTGGATTTGACAATTTTCCCTCTATCATGAATGCCTCTACATCCGGATGCTAGTAGTTAGCCAGGGAATTCAGTAGCCTGGGTTGTGCCCTCATAAATGGACACTGGAAGAACTTCCATAGCCCACATTGTTTCAATTCCGCAATGTCAGCAAGATCCTCATCAACTAGTACATCAATGTCCTTGTGTTCCATCTCCCTCCAATGGACATACATCATGTTCCATGGCAGATAAAAGGGAGTTAACTCTTGCATTTTAAGTTTGTTTTTTTTTCCCAAGATTTTGAGAGTGTACGCGGGTTGTTTTGGTCACAGTTGCGTATGTACATGGGCAGAGAGTTTTCTTCTTGAGTAAATACGCGGGTTTGTCCACACTTTTTAGGAGAGCGCACCCCCTAAAAAACATAAAGAAAAGCATTAGAAAGGAATTGAAATGCAAGAGGGATACATTTGTACTTACTTGGTCCAAGCGGAAGTTCATTTTGTCCTCTGAAGATTTTGGAATAAACTTCTTTAGCAAAGGGGGGTTTTCTCCTTTTGGTCAATTTTCATAATGCAATGGTGAAAAGGAGTTGTGAGCTTCTATTTATAGACTTTTTTGGCCCTTTTTTGCCACTTTTTTGACCCCCTTTGTCATTTTTCCTATCTTGGAAATCATTTGATTCGGTTCCTGAGTTTCGTATTGGATGTTATGATACATTTTTCCTTTTGGTTTGGTAACTTTTGGGGGGATGGGTCACTTTAAAGATCGTTTTTTCCAACTTTTTGCATATAAGTTAGGATTTCACCTCCACTTTCTGCATCTCGTTGTCTTTTTCACTTTTCCTTAGGATTGATCCCATCGAGGTGAAACACGAAACCTCCATTTCTTATCTAGAAGTGTCGTAATTAGGTGGTAGAGCCTACCTTTACATGGATTCCCTAGGTATATCCTTGTTGAATTTTTGCGTCCATGCTATCTATAATGACTATAGGCTCGGGAGTCCTTGTTAGTCTTGTTATTATTATGATATTGAGCCTCATTTGTCTGATGCACCATCATTCTTTGACTCACCCTCGAGACTCCAAAAATGAGCATGCTTTGTTTTCTTTCGAGCTCGCTTTGAAATCCGAAAGAAACATCTGATGAGACTACATTTATGCTTTTCAATCTTGTCTGGAGTAACTAAGAAAAGTAACCTTATGGAGTCTTCTTTAATCCCTTTTGAGACTCTCTAAACATGAAAAGATTTATGAGTGATCTTGTTTCCCTTCATGCTTGCCAAACTCAAATTTGAAGGCACATCTGTCTGACTGTAGTTTACCCCTTTTTCAGTCTGGATGGTCAATTGTACAAATAAAGGTATACTCTAGGAACCTCGGTTCACTAGAAGAGTATTCTAAGGCATAATTTTAACCCTTTTTCGGGCCTGAGGGACTAAATTTATGAAAAAGGAACATTCTCCTTGACTTTGGTTTATCACCTTTTTTGGGCCTTGGAGATTACTTACAAAAAAGGAACCCCCACGGAGTCCATAGTTAAGCTCTTTTCAAACTCCCTAAAATTTAAAATATCATCGAGTGACCTTGTTCCTTCACACTCATTAAATCAGTCTAGAAGAACATCTACTGGCATGAGTTTACCCCTTTTTCCAGCTTGTAGATTATAGCAGAAAAAGGTATGCCTTGGGATATTTGTCTCATCGGGAGAGTTCTCCTCAATAACATTTATACTTTTTCGAGCTAAGGGGACTAAATTCAGAAAATGACAGTGAGTCCATAGTTAAGATCTGTTCAGACTCCTTAAAATTGAAAATATTTCTAAGTGATCTTGTCTTTGTCACACTCGTTAAAATGGTTTTGAATAGACATCTTTTCGGTGAAAGTTTAACCCTTTTTCGAATCGACTAGACTATCTCCGAAAAACGTACTCTTTGGAGTCTTCTTTTACATTTTTTCAGATTCTCTAAACATGAAAAAACTACCAAGATTACCTTCTCTGGCCTCGTTAAAATTATATTGAATGGGGTTTCATTGTGTCTTGTTAATCGTAGTTGATTATTTGCATTTTTGGCCTAATGCCAGCTCCATGTTTCTCTCAACTAAACCTTTGAAGCATTCCTTATACACAAGCCTTGTAGCACTTTTCCTTTGTGACCTGACACCTTGACCCATGGAGGAATTTTTTCTGAGTGTCCTTTTCCTGCACATGTCTCCTTGCTCTGAGCAATAGAGTGTTCCTTTCTCCTGGAAATAGTATGCTTGTTTGCAACACTCATTCCTCCTTTGTATCGTATCATTCTTTTATTATTTCTCAAGCTCTTTAAAAAATAAAAAAAAAGACAAAAAAAAAAATTAAAAAAAATCCAAAAAGAGGGGATGGGAAATATGTATTTTTTTTGGCAGCACAAAGAGTCGCGCTTGGACAAAGCACATCCTTCCGTTTGTTTTTCAATCATTGGGATATAGTATGACCTTAGAAAGTTGTTCTTGCTACATGAAGTTGTTCTCGCTACATAGAGTTGTGTCCTCATATGTTTGGTTACTCTTCCATATGTTGGATCATGTTGTCAATGATGCCAATGGTTTGTCATTGATGCCAATGGTTTGATTATTTGGGAGATTGTTGGATCATATGTAAATGGTTTGGTTGATGTCATTGATTGATGTCAAGTAATTGATTTATATGATGCCCTTGATGAGAATGATATATGTCCAAGTGGAAACCAATCGATAAGGATGGATCATTGAAATAGAGGACCCATGCTTGTATGTGGAATAATGAGATGAATATCAATGAATTTGTTGGTGAAACTATCCTAGATAGATATTTCTTGACATGCCATTTCCGGTGGTATGTGGAATATCACATAACTCCTCACGGTTTGAGAGTTATGGCATTATGAAGTTGGAGGACCCCATATGAAGGCTTGAAGCCCCAAAAGGTCAAAGAAGTAAAAGTGCTTGAAAAGAAGATATCATTATTTAAATGATAAAGTAAAGTGACAAAATCAAGAAGGAATAATTAAATGATAAAATATTGGAGAACTTTCTATTCATGTAAAGTGGTTAACCCTAAAATAAGGAAAATAGGTTAAGTGACCTAGAAATGGGTTAAGTAACCTAAAAATGGGTTAAGTGACCTAGAAGATATAAGTATAAATAAGAAGCTAGGATCTCTTGTAAAACTAACATTTTTTGGTGAGAATCCTTTGTGGATCAATGGAGATATTCTTGTGGGAGAATCTTATTGGTGTGGATCTCTTGTAAAACTAACATTTTTTTGTGAGAATCCTTTGTGGATCAATGGAGAGATTCTTGTGGGAGAATCTTATTGGTGTGGATCTCTTGAGCATGATTGAAGATCTATTTTGAGGAAGAGAGCGAGAGGTGGATCTCATGGACGCATCAAAGTTTCGGCAATGTCGGAGATCTTGACGACAAAAGTCTCAGAGTCACATAAAACCCTATTTTTTGATGCACATGTGGGCTGTATTGGTATAGGGTGTGTGTACACGCGGTCTGGCTGTGTATAGGGAGCGTGGACTGAATAACCTCATGGAGATTTGTGTTTGAGTTGGTGCCAAGCTCTTGGATGATGAGGCAGGTTCCATATCTACATTCTATGGCCTCAGATCTATCACTAAGACACTAGTATGGTTACATATTGTCTTGATAGATGCTATTGTTTGATATGTTGTGAATGCTTAGGGAATTCTTGGTATGGCTTCTATGATGTGGCTCAGTTTGGTTGATTTGGTTGATGGAGTGAGCAGCACTCTTGTGATTCAGTAGTGACATGATTGCTATGGTATACTAGCTATTTATACATGATTAAGATAGCATTCATATTGACTTGTTGTGGAGCATGAGAAAGATATTGGATAGCTTGGATGTATTGTGATTGGTTGTGGGTCAATTTAGACAGTGGAAGATAGAAGAGTTCTGAGAATGTGAAGAAAAGAAAAACCCTAGTTGCTTAGAAGCAGACGCTTGTTGCATTATACACTGGCCGCATTCACACGCGGGCTGTAGTGAGCCAGAGCGCATTCACACGCGGGTTGCACTATTGGCAGGTTGCGTACCTGTTGACAGATTGATATCTGTGGAGGATTGTTTCCTCATCTCAGTTGATGCTGAGGGTGTAAGTTGAGTCTTGCATATCGAGCTGGTGCTCTTGTAGAGTTGTACTCTATTCACTTGTTGCTGATAAACCCAAGGATTGTAGTCCGTAGTAAAAAGAAAAATTGTACATACATCTTGTGTTCTTTGTGTCCATTGTGATGATGACTTGTTGATGATATATTGTTGATATGTGCTCACATCTAATTGGTTATAAATGACATCAATGGATAATGAATAAATGTTGAATGCAAATTGATAAGTTTGTGAAAGAGGGAAGTTTTGGGAAAAAGAGCCCCACACTCATTCACCCCCCCTCTAAGTGTGGTAGGTGTGTCCAACAATTGGTATCAGAGCAAGCCTTAACAAGCTTGAAGGAGATCCATAGACACACAAATGGATGATGAAGTTCCAATCCTTGATGAGGAAAACTATTCTACTTGGAGAATAGAGATGAGAGTATATTTGAAGACAATGGGAGCAACTATTTGGAAGGCAATCATCGGTGGGTATGTTCCATTGAAAAACAAGTCAAAGTTAGCAGCTCAAAGGGAAGGAAAGAAGAATGATGCATTGGCTCTCAAGACAATTCTTAGTGGACTCTCAAGCCCTATCAAAGAGAGCATGGGACAATGCACTTCCGCCAAGGATCT
>SNQJ01S0018103.1:0-11409 GCA_010110895.2 Picea sitchensis | reverse complement strand
GCCCTTTGGTTTGACAAATGCTCTGGCCACTTTCATGAGGATGATGGATGATATCCTGCGATCATTCACCAATAATTTTGTAGTGGTGTATCTGGATGACATTCTCATTTACAACAAGACTTGGGCCGAACACTTGCAGCATATTCTATAGGTTCTGCACACCCTGCGGCAGCACAAGCTATACGCCAACTTGGAAAAATGCTCCTTCAGCATGGACAGGGTCCATTACCTGGGCTACATCATCGATCAGCATGGTGTACATGTGGATCCATCCAAGATCCAAGTCATCTATGACTGGCTAGCCCCAACCACACTCACTAAGCTTCAGAGCTTCTTGGGCCTTGCCAATTTCTACCCCAGGTTTGTGTTGGGATTCTCTCATATTGCATGGGCCCTCAACCAAATCACAGGGGTGGTGGTAAGGAAAAATTTGAGTGGGGCGGGTCCCAAAAAAAAGTGTTCGATGATTTGAAGCAGCGCTTGTGCTCATCCCAGGTACTTTCACTACCATACCTGCAACATCTCTTTGAGATCAAGACAGATGCTTCAGACTATGTTGTGGGCACCATTCTCACTCAGCACGACCACCCCATGGCCTATCATAGTGAGACACTATCCGATGTTGTCCGTAAGTACCCTACTTACGACAAAGAAATGTACTCCATTGTGCAAGCCTCCCGCCAATGGAGACATTACATTCTTGGGAAGGAGATAGTCATCCACACCAATCATAAGCCACTGCAGTTTATGCAAACACAAGGAAAATTGCAGAATGATCGCCATCAAAAGTGGTCCACATACTTGTAGCAATTCCACCTCAACATCAAGTATAAAACAGGGAGCACCAATCGCGTATATGATTTCCTCAGCAAACCACCAGTCGTGGCACTCACCACAGTGCTAGACTCTTGCAGCCATGAGACCTCTGGATGGCCCCAACGACAGACCCAGACTTCGCCACCACCTACCAAATGTTGGGTGCAAACATAGTTGTCGATAATTTCTATCTGTAGGATGAGTTGTTGTTTCATCTTGGCCATATCTGCGTTCCATCAAGCGAGTGAGAGAAGATGATCTAGGAATCCCACTACAGTCGGGTGGCAGGACACTTCGGCGTCGAAAAGATAGTGGTGATGCTACAGAAACATTTCTACTTGCCGAAACTCTAATAGGAGGTCAGCAAGTATATCAGGTCCTGCACTGCCTGCACTACTGCCAAACCAACCACTAAGAAACATGTCATGTACACCCCTTTGCCTACTCCTGATAGGCCATGGGAATCCATATCAATGGACTACATGTTGGGTCTCCCGTCCACCAAGCGGGGAAATGACTGTGTTTTTGTGGTTGTTGACCACTTTTCTAAGATGGCGATTCTGGTTGCCTGCAAGAAGAGCATCACAGCAGAGACCACTGCCAAGCTCTTCTTTGAATAGGTCTGGGTACATTTTGGACTCCCACAAACCATTGTCTTATATAGGGACAATCAATTTCTCAGCACATGCTGGTCGAGCCTCTGGTCACTGCTGGACACCAAGCTAACCAAATCCATGACCTTCCACCCCTAGACAGATGGCCAAACCGAGGTCGTAAATCGAATGGTTGTCCATATCCTTCACATGTATAATTCAAAGAACCCTCACACATGGGATGAGAGCCTTCCTTATGTCCAGCATAGCTACAACTGAGCCCTACATAGCTCAACCGACCATAGCCCCTTTCAGGTGGGGTTGGGATTCCAACCATTCGGTCCCATAGATGTTGCACTTCCCCTTGCAGTCACTTCGACCGACTCATATCCTCTTCCAACTGAAGCTAACAAAGCCACCTGGTTCATCGAGCGGATCCAGCACATCCACCAATAGTTTTAGGATATCCTACANTAATTCAAAGAACCCTCACACATGGGATGAGAGCCTTCCTTATGTCCAGCATAGCTACAACTGAGCCCTACATAGCTCAACCGACCATAGCCCCTTTCAGGTGGGGTTGGGATTCCAACCATTCGGTCCCATAGATGTTGCACTTCCCCTTGCAGTCACTTCGACCGACTCATATCCTCTTCCAACTGAAGCTAACAAAGCCACCTGGTTCATCGAGCGGATCCAGCACATCCACCAATAGTTTTAGGATATCCTACATAAGTCTAATCACAAATACAAACAACACCATGATCAACATCGGGTGCCACATAAGTTTCAAGTGGGAGACAAAGTTTGGTTGCACTTGCAGAAAGAATGCCTTAAAGGACCCCATCGGAAGCTTCGCCCACTCTGCTATGGGTCGTACACCATCACCAAGGCCATGGGGGATAATTCTTTTGAGCTCAACATTCCTCCTTTCCTTGGCTTGCACCCAGTGTTCAACGTGGATCTCCTTCGCCCTTATTTCCCACCATTATTGGACACCTCAGACATAGCAGAACAACTGACACCAACAGAGCTCAACCCCGACTGCATCCAACAGGAATCCAGAGATCATATTGTGGACACACAGATCAAGGTAACTCGATAGCAACGGATCCAGATTTATTGAATCGTCAAAGCAGGGCAACTCCTGCACCAAGGCAAGTGGCTCACCCAGGGCCAAATTCAGCAGAAATTCCCTCATCTGATGGGGGAAATCAACACAATGGAGACCATTTCTTCCTAAGAAGGGAGGATTGATCCATATGGATATCGGTGGCCACCCACCTTTTCCAACTGGCTCAAAACAGTTTTCTGGCAATTTTGGCAATTTACTATTTTTAGCAGTTTTCACTTTCGAGGCCATTTTGAGGGCCTAAATGAATGTTTTTAAGGATAAATCTTATAAATGATATCCTATGGAATGATTGAGGCCCAAAAATGAATCTCCTCGATGATACCTTTCCAACGGGCTATCATATGCCTAAAATAGAGACCGTATGCAAAAGTTACGACCCCGAGAAGTTAATGTACTAACTTACCCAAACAGGGCCCACATGACTTTTGGCGCTTCATCTCCTAGGGTTAGGTTTTTGGATGCCTATGGTTTTTTCCATTCCTGTTTATTGTAAAAGGCCTTCATAGCCTCATTTTAATGATCTTCTTTCGAATAAGCACAACCGTCACATCGCTTCTCAGAGATAAGTCGCCACCATTCCAGCAAGCTTGTCTCCGTTGTATTTTATAGTTTCATCTTATTTCATTATTGAATGGAAAACCAATTTTACTGTATCTCTGTTATTTTGTGTTAAGAATCTGTTAATAATATGTATTCATTTTGTTTTACTCATCAAATTCGGATCATAGTTTTTACCATAATTTCATTTTCTTTCCATAATTTGATATAAAATTTTGGTCAAAATATGCTCGAAGATTTATTACCATGTACTTCTTTAAGGAAATTTTGACACAAATTTTAGGTCAATTAATTTGTATTTTTCAATGTAAATAGGATGATTTTTTTTAAAAAGAATAAGATTATGGTTTTAGTGGCCTTTGTGTGTGAGAGACATAAGCCACATTTATTTGACAAAGTGGATGACCATTCTCTATTCTAGTTCCTTCTAGATTATGATATCACTACCGACTAAGGCCTATAAATATGTATTTTTATCATTAATAAAGGATTTTGTGGTTGTATTATGTTTTCATAGTATTTGGTTTTGTTGTTGGTTAGTTATGCATATGTTGGTTGTGGTCATGTGAGATGTCATCCATTACCTATAACATATTCTATGATTATAATGGATACGGTTGTTGGATCTTTCACATTTCTTTGTTATAATATGTTACATGGATGGTGTTTCTATTTTTTTATTCATGTGGATGAATACTTATGAAAATAATGTTTAACTTTATGAACTTAAAGTAATATATGACTAATGAAATATTTAAAGGGCATTGTGTCACTGTCATTCCTCTTTACCCCACACTATGTTTAAAGAAACTTCAAATATGCCTTAGGTGATACCTTCTTCTTATGGAAAGTTTAAATGATAAAATTATAAACTATATCACCTTCTTCTTATGGAAGGTTTAAATGATAACATTATAAACTATTATGTACCTTTGTTGGACACCTCTACGGACCCCAAATCTTTATTTGAGCCAACAAAACATTTATATTAAAATAGATAAGACCTTGGATGATTCAACTAATTTTAGTACCATGAATTTAGATCTTGGAACCTCTTGTGAAAATGACAAGGATGGATGAACCCAAATTTTTATTTGAACCAACAAAACATTTATATTAAAATAAATAAGACCTTGGATGATTCAACTAATTTTAGTACCATGAATTTAGATCTTGAAACCTCTTGTGAAAATGACAAGGATGGATAGAATATTTAGTAGAGTGTAGAAAGGAAAGGAGATACAAATGTTAGAAGGAATACAATCCACCCTACTAAGTCTTCTAAAGTTGATGTGGAAGTAAAGGGTGTTTCGATGTGGAAGTAAAGGGTGTTTCTTTTAAGGATATAGTTTCATGATATTCCCTATGGAAGTAAAGGATGTTTTTCTTAACGATATAGTTTCATAATATTCTTTATAATTACATATGTACTAAGGAGTTATTGATATACAACTCTTTTTAGACTTTGGATAAAAATACATTTTATTTAGGATGAACATGTCCATGACTTTGGATAAAAATACATTTTATTTAGGATGAACATCTCCACATCCTGTTAGAATTAGAGGAGGATGAGACCTCTCTAAAAATTTGATAGTTATGGATTTTCTTTTGAATCATAAACTATGTGTTCCATATCTATAGGTGGTTTAGATTGCAAGCTTTGATACAATAATGTTTTTTTTTTGGAATGGTGGACTATTTCGATGACTTATTATGAGCAAGGTTCTATAGGTGTTGTGTCGGTAGGCACTTCTTAACTAAAATATTCCATCATTTCTTCATGTTTTGGCCCATTTAATATATGTGTATGTATCACTTGGATTCTAGAAAGTATAGTGGTAGGGTTTTTCTCTATCTATGTTGTGTTGGCTCCTTGAAATGATAGGTTTTATATATTTTATTTCAATTAGAGGAACAAGATTTTATATTATGGTGGTTATTTCATAGGGTGAAATAGATGGAGAGTTGCATTTTATACTTCAAATGCATTTTATACTTCAAGGAGATTCTCTTCCAGCTAAATGGATTGAAAGATGTATTTCTAACGATGAATAATGAAAAATATTGCTTAGACATGGAATTTTTAATGGGTAGAATGTTAACAAGATTAGCCAATTATGATTTGTGATGTTAATTCTTCTACTCGGGATTTCTAAATCAATAGATCTTTATGTATCAAAGTATTTAGGAATCTTAGAATATATATCTCTAACCCTATTTTGGCATTAACATGGTATTCAATGAGTCTTGGATCTATCTTGTTAGTTAATATGGACATGGAAGTCCCAACACTCCACTCTAATTCACATTAACATGTACTTCCCCAAAAAATTGTCCAATAAATTGACTCTTAGGTGGAGAGATCTATGGGATGATGGTGATAGATTATGAAAAGATTGAAAAAATATTTCAAAAGAGTTCAATTCACGTTGGTTTGGTCATCCCAATGTTAAGGCTAAACAACAACTCATTCCTCTAGATGAGATTTACAAACTCAATATGTTTACTCCAAGTATTATTTGGAGAGATTGTCTATGGATGTATGATAAACTTATATGAATCTACAAACCTAAATGAATTTATTGGTATCTCGGTGATCACATCCTCATCCAATAAAAGCCAAAAAATAGATGGAGCTTGTTACATGAGGAAGCCAAGTAGTTGAATTGTCTCTATATAACATGGCCCTTCAAATTTTATTTCAAACTATGTGTGTTTGCACGGATTTTAGTTTTCCAAGGTCTACCCTCCCAAGAGCCTCTATCAAGGTTGACCTTCACTAATGATACTTGTTCAAACTGTGATATAGTTGAAACTCTTTGTCTTCTATTTTTGTTTTGTTTTGTTTCTTGGGAATGTTTTGAGTTTTATTTCAGTCCTCTTGGAGACACATTTTATTTATCAAAATCCATCAAAATGTTCTTATTTTATGTCATGTGAATTCCATGTGTCCTTTTAGATTTATAGGGGTTTGGTACTCTATCTAAGTGGTCACCTTGTATGTTCTTTGGAAAATGTAATGTCAGGCATCTAGTATCCTTTAAAAATCACCTCTTGAAAGACTTGTTTCTACCATTAGACTTAAAAACAATCTCATTTTAAGAGATGTGCATAGTTGTTCTTGTTCTATTAAAGTACACTTGGACTTGAAGACAGGGCTTTTCTTTTAACTTTTAGTAATTTTTCTCATTTGCACAATGAATATTGTCAAATTAAGCACCAATTCTCTTGACCTTCGTAGTAAAATTGGTCATTGGACCAACCTAAAAACAGCCTGGGATAATAAAATTTATAAAAATTGATATACAAAGGAGGTTGATGATGAACATCATTTCCTTTAAACTTTCCCTATCCTTAAGAATATAACACATAACTTTACCAAGTTTCATAAATTAATTATTTTTCTACTTATAATCTCATCATGTACAAAACTATAATTATTTTGTTAATATCATTTCCAGCTTGTTCAAATATATAAATGACATTATTAATAATATTTAATCTAAATCCCTTTATTTATTTCTTCTACAAAAACTACAATGATTTTAGTACTTTTCATTTACACTTTATTTATTTACTCTGAATGCCTTTGTCGATCCCATAAAACTTACTAGAATTAGGAGATAGTGAAATTTGTCATCATCAATATAAAAAAAAACATTAAAAGAGAGAAAATCAAAATTGTTTAATTAACTTTTCAATAATACGATAAGTTTTAATGGGTATAATGCATCGAGTGTCTACACTAAATCATGGAATTAGGTTTGAAAAATTGAATATAATGCTGGAAATCACCCATATTCACAAAGGTTAATGTTATAATAATGATGGCTCTCCACTAAATGTTAAGAATGAGAACGGGACAAAGGCATGTGACAAAATTTTGTATACTTGTCATACTATTTGATAATGAAGGTACATATCTAGTTTGCTGAATTTAGGTTGAATAATTTCCGACCAATCAAATCACAAAGAGGGAGGCATGGTCGGTTGCAATGTAAAGAGAAGCATCATATAGGTGGATTTGTTATATATCATGCATGGAATTCAAATAAATGAGGATAAAAGATATTTGATTTTTTCGTAAATAATAAAAACACAAAGTTCATAGGTAGTAGGCTAGTTAGTTAGTGTAGGGTATAGTTTTCATCTGGTTACTATTTCAAATTTTATGGATATCTTTCTAACACCTCAACTTTCTTTAGAGTCATAAATATGGGAAAAAAAAAAACACATAATAGTCGCTCTACAATTGTCCATTTCTACATCGTTGTGTCAACTTTAATGGACGTTCATGGAAACTTTAATGGAAGTTCATGGAATATGGAAACTACCCACTTATAATAAAAATATGGAAGCCCTTGTTTGGAATCCATGACTTCTTTGTTTGGAGTCCATAACACCCAATGCATATAGTGTTGATGTAGGGCTTATTTTTCAAATAAGTTCTAAAACATAAGCCATATACTATTGATCACAATGTATTCCAAGTAAAGCCCACCATTTGAACAAAATATTTCTTTTAGGGTTCAAACAAAAGATCTATTATAAATGATAGTAATGTATTTTATATTTTTTCAACTTTGAAGTGGAGCCCTAACTTATTAAGATATTTCCTTTGGGATTCAAACAAAGGCTTCATTATTCGTTATAAATGATAGTAATGTATTCTACATTATTAATTTATCCCTACCTTCAACAATGACTATTAGGAATCGATTTCCATAGATATGTGTGCCTTTGTACAATAGTATTTATATTTTAAACCAATAATATAACATATATTGCATTTATATAAACGTTCTCAAAGTTTAATTTAGGATTGAATTTTGCTATTTATTAAATGTGGAGACTTGAGATGATATTGCCCAGTCTTTCTTAAGAAAGACATGAATATGATTTCCTAATACCCTAAGTTTTACTTGGAAAATCCCTCAGTTTTGAAAATCTTCATTGCAACATTGATTATGTATTAATTTCTCATGAACCAATACATCAAGTAGGTGTGGTGGTGGTGTAGCAAATGCTATCTCTTCTCCTTTGATTTTGATGGAGGTGTCAATGTTATCTTCTCCTTAATGCTTGTCAGTGCATAAGTTATCTTCTCCTTACTGGTGGTCAGTGCATAAGTTATCTTCTCATGACTCCACTCACAAAGCAAAAGGTGACAAGGTGTTATTCTATCAACTACAAAAGCAAACGGTGATAGAGCTAATATTAGGCGGTGAAAGAAATGCTTTGCAGATCTCATACACCATCACAAAATAATACCATTCATTCATGCATAGATGGTTTTTGCCACATGTTTTTGTGTATACTCTTCCTAAACTTCTTTCGAACCTTCTTTAAAACAAGGATCATTTGGTCGCTCTACATGCCCTCGTCCATAACAACCACGTAGCTATGAACCAAGACACTAATACAACATTGTGAGAGAATGGATTTTTATTTACATATTCCTAAATATATTTTCCATATATTTTGGTTTTTATGTTAAAATAGCCTCATTGTAATATTTTATTTTGTAGGGATTTATTTTTATGTCTCTTTTGTGGATGAATGAAACAACTTGATGGATGAGACAATTGTGTTAGGTTAATATTCATTTAGGTAGAGTAGATAATAATCGTTTAACGTTATGGTTTATTGGTCCATGTTATTGAGTAACCATTATATTCGCTTATAAAATTGTGGGATTGTATGTGATGAAGTGTATTTAAAGGCTTGAAAAATTCTATTGTAAAATGGTGTAAGTTTGGAAAACTCAAGTTTCAAACCAGAATATATTCTATTATTGTGAAATTCACCAAATTCACCCAACCATGATGCATTTTATTATTTAGGCTTGGCAAATATGATTTTGAACTCACATTTCCAACAAATTGGAATGGCTTTTATCATTTAGAAATTCACCAAACCATGGTGCATTTTATTATTTCAAAATGTGAATAACATTGAGCAGTTTTGGTGCTTACCTTCCAAATTAAGAAAATGATTTGTCTTCTCTATCTATAAATTTCCCGATAATTTAATGTGTTGATCCATCAGTTTATATTGTTGATTCAGTAATAGATGAAGTAGGATCACCAACATCCAAACCAATTGCATCACCATCAATTTTTGCAGTCAAAGCATTAGTAGTGGAAGAGTTGGTTGTAACTGTATAAGCAAGAAAAGAAGCAGATATACAGGAAGCAGACCCTACTTTTAGCATATACACCAAAAGTAGCCTAAGCAGCAGAACCATATGTAATAAGTCATACGCCCTCAATTTTCGCTATTTCACCAATTTCTCTCCTCCAATCATGGAAATATTGATTCATCTCATCATTTTCTATCGTAACTTGCTTGGAGTTATTGTTAACTTCCAGGTATTTTCATGAGAAATTATCTCCTTCAACTTGAGCATGGAGCAGTTTTTACCATATATCGATTTGTTTAGCCATAGATCGATTTCCCAACACCTTGGCCTGTAAATATTTCATGTGTTTTTTCCATTGAGGAAGAATATAAATTGAATCAAAATGCCTTTTAAATGTTTAGCTATAATATTGGTTCTTTCTGTAAATTTTTCTTCCATTCATTTTTTGATAAAGTGTTTTTCCTAATTTTGTTCAAATTTAAGTAGAGACAACCATTCACAAAGCAGAGCATACACGCACCAAACAACTATGGATTTGTTCAGTTCTTTTCTACATTCACATAAAACTAAAATTACAAAATACATTATATGAGATAGTTCTCTAGAAAACTCCTCCTTCACCTACCTAATAAATGAAAACTTACATATCTTGTCTTTGCATTTAAGATGCCTATCCTCTATCATATTTGGTCAAACAAGTAATGAAGAAATTACTCCATTTAACACTCCCCCTCAATTTCGACCATTACAAAAATTAACACAAACAATGCCTAAGTGTTGTCTCTGAAATTCAAAAGTATTTTTTCACAATAGCTTGGTGAAGATATCTGCTAATTATTCTTTCAAACCACAAAACTGTAGAATAATGCTACCATCATTGACAAGATTGCAGATGAAATGATAGCGAGTGTATATGTGTTTACTCTTGCAACGAAACACATGATTCTTAGATAATGCAATTGTTGAACTGTTGTCACACAATATAGGAGTTGGCTCATTTTCTTCATGTGCTAGATCACTAAGGATCCTTCTCAACCAAACTGCATGACATGTTGTTGAAGTTCCTGCCACATACTCTCCTTCTGTTGAAGAAATTGTGAAGATGGGTTGTTTCTTAGAAGCCCGTGAAATCAAGCCTGTACCAAACAGAAATGCATACCCAAAAGTACTTTTCCTATCATCAACACTACCTCAAAAATCACTATCTGTATATCCAACAAGTGAATCATATTTTGAAGTAGAATACCAAATTCCATAATCTATTGTACCTGCAATGTATCTCAAAATTCTTTTTCCAACTTTCCAAAGACATATTTTGGGATTTTCCATGAACCTGGAAATTAAGCTTACAACATACATAATATATGGCCGAGTAGTTGTAAGGTACACGAGGCTTCCTACAAGCCTCTTATATAGAGTATAATCAATTTTTATTCCTTCATCTTGTTTACTTAATTTTTTACCTATTTCAATTGGTGTCTCTGTTGGATTACATTTGTTCATTTTGAACATTTTCAACATATCTGTGGCATATTTTTGCTAACAAATAAAAATTCCCTTTTCAGATTGCTCAACTTCAATTCCTAGAAAATATTTCATATTACCAATATCAGTCATCTCAAATTCACTTTGCATGACTGCTTTGAATTCATTCAACAAAAAAATTCTTGTATAAATCATGTCATCAACATAGAAACAAACTATCAAAATATTACCTCTCTAGTCTCTTTTGGTGTAAAGTGTGGGCTCATTGTTGCTACTGTTGAACCCATTGTTGAGAAAATAAGTATCAATGTGACTATACCAATCTCTTGGAGCTTGCTTCAAACCATACAATGTCTTCTTCAATCTGTACACTTTGTACTCTTTACCTCTGATTTCAAATCCTGGTGGTTGATCCACATAAAATTCTTCCTTTAAAAAACTATTTAGAAAGGTTGATTTGACGTCCATTTGATAAACTAGCCATTTGTTTTGAGCTACAATTTCCAAAACTACTCTGACAGTATCCAAACATGATATTGGAGCAAATGTTTCTCCATAGTCAATATCAGGTTGTTGAGAAAACCCTTATGCTACTAGTCTTGCATTGTGCTTCTCTACTTTGCCTTTCTCATTGAATTTTGTCTTATACACCCATTTAACTCCAATGCTAGTTTTAC
>SNQJ01S0018102.1:252670-271330 GCA_010110895.2 Picea sitchensis | reverse complement strand
CGAGGTATTCTTAAAACTCAAAGAATTGCACCAAGAGAAGCAAAAAACTCTTAAAATTTGAATGGAAGAGATATACCACTTAACATTCATAATATTAATAAAATAAAATATAAACTGTTTATAGTTTTTCCTCTATTCTTTCTATTAGCTGTCTCAAGACCTGTAGATTATTTAGATTACTATATTTTTATGCTTCATTAGAGTTCTCTTGTCTTTCTTCTTCCCCTGTTGCAAAGTGAGATTCCTCCATGATTGATGCCTCACATTGTTTAAACAACTTTTTTTTTTTTCTCCCATCACTTTCATGATTTTCGAATTTGACTCAGGAACGGGAAATGACCTCTGAAACTATTATATTGTTAATTTAAGTTTGGGAAGTTTTCTCTTATAATCTGAAACAGAAATAACAAACCTTGAAAGAAAAGTAATAGATTTTTTTTTAACCTTTATCCCTCATGACTGTACTTGTTACAAGACTGCCCAATATAGAACCCAACCTTTCAGATCAGAATAGCATTGCTTTAAACTTATTTAACACTATCTTATAGATAGAAAACACGCGGGTTGAATTAAAACATTCATGGGCAACAATTGAATGGTATATAAGCATCCAGGAACATTGAGAAACTAGATAGAGACAGTTAAGAAACCAACCATATCTTTTCTCTTAGTACATGACACAATTTATACCTTAACTCTCTCTACCTTTTTTCGGATGCCTAGACTTTATACTTTAAAAGCCTTAAGTATAAACTTTGGAACAACAAATAGGAAGAAGCTGGTAAGAAGGGAATGCCAACAACATCATTCTTTCAAAAACTTACAAAACTAAGCTTATAAAGTTTCAAGCAATACTAATTACATACTATGTTGTTCCTATCCCGAGTAAGATAAAAAAATAGAGATGTATTTATGCCATTTTTACAAAACTAGGAACTTTCTTATCGGTCCTCTTGCACTTGACGTTCTTCCGGTGGTGGTTCTAGTGCCACATTTAAGTCTGGAAGTGTGGAATTTGGTCTTCTACCAACTTCCTCATTTTGACTTTGGACTGAAGAGCTTGGAGATCTTGCGTCCAACTGAGATTCTATGGTCTCCCCTTGTCAACGAAGGAAGTCGACTTCATCTTGTAGTTGACCAATTAGCTTTCGGTGTTGAGCCAATGTTTCCATCATGAAAGAAATATTAGATCTGTGGGAATTGATTCAGAGAGATAATCGTTGAGAGGTGGTGAAATTTTCATCCACCAACTCGTTCTCCGCATTCTCTTAGGTTTGTTGGTGAACATTCTCTTGAGCCATGCCTCTAACACTAAAGAAATCAATTTGTCCAGGGACAATACCTCCTACCCAACACCAAGTGAGAATACATATGACACTTATGATTTCAAATTGGCCAGGGGAATTACCTCTAGCATTATTCTAGTTGTGATTACCAGAGGGAATTTGCCTTCCAAAATATTTCTTGAATGACAGGATTCACTGAGCTTCCTCTTCCTCAACTAGAATTAAGTTTGTGAGATCCCTGAGAGGCCGATTGAAATGGTGAAACATGGGCATGCCTTCAAATTTATCGCGATGTAGAATGACCATGATGCATGAATACAACCTTCTTCGAGCAAGCCCACAGATCAAGTGTCTTTCAGGCATTGAGGTGGCATGCACTGACTGATTTTCCTTGTTGGAGCTCATGATGATTGTCTTTTCACTAATCCTCATTGCAGGTGAAAAATTGGTTGGCCTAATTCCATAGGGTACTTTGCGGCATGGAGTCCCATGAAGGAGGATCAAAGGCTGGCCGATCCTTGCCATGAAGTTGATTATGGATCGTTTCCTACGATTTCCCACAAACCAGGTGATACATGGGTACGACACTTCCCTTTTTATGACGTTTCTCATACTGCATGAACCTAGTAGATGTTGAGCCATGTGGATTCTGGAGCTAGGTGGAGCTGAGGTAACAAGGGGATTAAGAATTAGGGAGGTGCAGAGAATAGGACCCTCCCCTAATTGTTCATATGATCAGGGGCCATGTCGATTTCTTGGTTTCCCTTGATTTAAGCTTCTTCATTGTTTGTGCAGGGGACGTGGATGAAATTTGATTGAATTGGGTATAGAAGCAATTTGATCCTCTCTACAATTCTCTGCAACTTGGTATTCTTTGGAGTGGTCCCTGTTGCAAAATGTTGAACTATGTTTTTTGAGTCCCTGTTGACCAAAATTTGGTAATCTTTATTTTCCTGCTCTTGGATTCATAAAATCCTTGATATCAAAAGAAGACATTTTTGAACTTTTACAAGTTCACTCTGCAACCCTCAGTCTCAGCTTCGCCATGATTTTTCGGATTAGAAATATGTTTCTATATGCCTAATTTACTCAAGATATTGTCCAGAGGTCGGATTATAAAGAATCTTTTTAAGTATCATGTTCGCCTCTCCTCTCCTATATTACAATGCTACCATACTTACAATTTTCACTAAACATCTCTCTCCATACGTAGTCATTTTTTAGTATTCGCGGGTTCACGAGTTGGCAGACTCGTACATCCCCTCACCTCCTTACACTTCCTCACCCCCTCTCTCGCTACCTACATTTATCCTCCCTCACTTCCGTCATCTACATTTCTCTCCTTTCCCTCAAACTACTCACAATCCTCATTGGGTTTGCGAACACCGGTCATCCCTCACTCCCTTACTCACCTCACTCCCTAATCTTCCAACCCGTCCCTGCAACCTACAAACTACCCCCTTGACTTCAACTATCTACAAACTACCCCCTTGACTTCTTCCAGTTCTGCTCCAACCTTTGGTTCATAGCCCTAGGGGAGGGACAACGACCTGTGAATTTCCCTACTAATCCATTATCATCTATTTGGATGGCAAACGATCGAGAGAAGGAGGAATGGACTAGTACCTTGTGGATGTCGTCAATATTTTTGACAAAGCGTGACGACACCGGTTTCACAGACTTCGTGTAAGAGGCAAACAGTGCCTAAAACACAATAATATCAAGAGGCGGCAGCGACGAAGGGGGGATCCTCCCCCCGTTCTCGAAGCCATATGCCAGAGCACACTCAAAATCGTCGCGAAAAACTCAACCTCAGAAAACCCTTGTCACATAGCCGAATTAGCGTATTTGTAATTTTTATTGTTAGATAGGAGTTTGATATAAATTATTTTTTTATACTCACACTACTTTGGCTTTGATGCTTTTATTTTTTATGTACAAAATAAATGAAATGTGATGTTTGGACTTTATTTTGATTATATGAACGGTAATATATATATTTTTCTTTTGAAATTTTGAAATTTCAAAAAATGCTAATTTAATATAAAGAACAAAGGTTGATTGATTATTGAAACTAAAGCAAGACAAGACTTGTTGATAAAAATGTGATGCTCTTAATCCGCTTTAATAATAAAAATGATTCAATAAGAAAGACAAGACTTGTTCATAAAAATATGATGTTAGTAATCCACTTTAATAATAATAAAAAGGACTGCTTTCTAAAGTCTTTTAGAAAACTTTTTAAATTGCAATTAAAAATAATAACTATAAGTATTCTATATCATTTTTGACATAACCTTTAGTTTTTTAAACAACCCTTAATTTGAAAATGAATGTACGCTTATTTTCATAAATATTTTCTCCATTACATTATATATTTTATAATAACAATATTTATTATTTAATATTTAAAGCAATAAAATTATTGTACTAATCAACTACTTAATTATAGAATTTAAGTAGAAAATATTATGAATTTCATTTTGTTAACAAAAATATTATCACATTTTATTCATAAAAGAGATTTTAAAATTGTGAAAAATAAAGTCAATGTATTATAAGGATTCTAGGGAAATGTAGAGAATTGAGAAGTTCATAGATATTGAAGGTATAAACAAGATTATTTGGATTTTTTATTTTTTTTTAACAGAAACTGAAGAAGATTGTATTAATATAAAGGCACGACCAAGGTCGCTAAATACATAGTGTTGAAACAAAGTTTATTATTTCTTCTTTTAACCTTAAACTCAATTTTTCTTTGGTTATGGAGCCACCCTTAGTTCTAAAAAGTCTTTCAAGAGTTTCAGGTTTCGAGGTTCAACTATTCACAAAGTATGATTTTTAAATAACAATTCTAAAGTCCCAATATCGAAGTCTCGAAATGTGATTGTTTAAAAGAAATTAAACCGAATTAAAATAAATAATTAAAAATGTTTAACGACTTTCTAAGCCTTTCGTATTTTCTTTTTTGGCCATCTCAACTGAAACAACAGTTTAAAGTCCCGATGCGTTTTTTTTTACGAAATCCCTTTTTATTCGTGATTAATTAAATTTTAAAAATACTTAACAAATCGTTAATCAGTCACATTTCGGAAAATCAAAGAGTTATCACTCTTTCGCACTCAAAAACCCCGAAGCCCGAAATCCCGAAAGTATTAAGTGCTTAAGCATAATTAACTTAACATTAAAACATGGTTAATGATATTAAATGACTTTTCACGTTTCACTATTCGGGAGTTTTCGAAGACATTCCTTTCGAAATCCTAGTTTTGAATCGCCGATATTTGGAAGCACTTATTATAAATTAATGAAATATCTTATAGTGTAAGACGGGTATCTCTAGACGTACTCTTCTCATTAAGGAAAATGAATTTATGAACCGTAGAAAGCACAGTCTAATTAAGGCAGGCTAAAGGGGAATAAGAGTTTCTAATTCAAATTTCTTTCTCACTTTCAGTAAATTAGCAATTTGTATCTGATAAAACTTATGCCTTCTTCTCTGTAACAACTACTCACTTCTTATCACAGTTATCATGACACCTAGGAAAACACAGAAAAAGAATGATGATGCCGGTGAAAGCTTAGGTCCGAATTCAGATGTTATATCTGATACTACACCACATGTTGTAGATTCAGTCTGGTCCTGGATGCAGATTTTTGAAATCTTAGAGCATGAGGTTAGGAATTGCCTAGACGATTTCAGAAATGAAAAGACTGAAAATAAATTCAGATATATAGCAGAGGTCGAGCTCCATAAAATAGCTACACGACCGAAACTCATGCCATACAACGACATGATAAATAGGGCTCTGATGAACACTGATGTGAAGACCAAGAGTATCATGAACCATCAAAAGGTCGTCGTCGACTCGGTCAGACCAGAACATATTCAAGTAATGTACAATCTATCCCATGTTTCTAAATACATTTATAATGTCGAATTCATACAAGAATTTCAAAGAAAGGAGTGTACATAATTTGACCAAACATATCCAGATATAATCAAAGAATGGTGGGGAATTCCAACAAAATTTAGAGCTGATACCCATGGCATTTATGCCACAACATCGTTAAATGAATACATAGTTTATATAGCAATAATGTTATGTAGACTATTTGGGAGGAAAATCCCTACCCATTTCCCTGCGGAATGGGTGCCAATCATACACAAGGTAGCCGAGGGTTACACTTTCAACTAGGATAAGATTTTATCAGATAACCTAACCAAGAAGATTGCAGAGTACCAAATGACAAGGTCAAAGGGACAACCTGCGTGTTTTTATATGTCTGCATATATTATGGACGCTATCTGTTATATGACCCATTTCCCTTTGATGAATTGGAACTGGAATTCAACCTGTGAAGAACCCATCCATATCTATCACTCTCAATTATGGGAAGAGAAAGAAAAAGATTTATTTTACGAGATCTATCACTATGTAGTGATACATGTGCATCAAATATTGTATGGATACCCACCCCCTCGGATTTCAGAGAAAATCATGGGAAACCTCAAAACAATTGCTGATTGGTTTATCGAAGAAAATTTCTCTTATGTCAGAGTCTTCAGTTGTTCAATTCCCCCCCATGCTCTCCCTAAATTTATCCCTGAAAAACTGGTGTGCAGAGAAGTGGCATACTATATAATAACATGAGGCATTGGTATAGAGTTAAAAGCAGCTCAGACAAAATTCTGGCCAGTTTTTCCTATATAGATTGGGAAGTTTTCATTACTTAATCTTGGCCATTCTAAAGTGGAAGTCGTAGCATTAGAAGACATTAAGCTCGTATATCTTGAAATCAGAAAGCACAACCCATACCAAATTATGGGAAATCATCTAGCTCATTGCAACATGAAAACGTTCGAGCATGAAGACTCCCCCTGTGATGACATATTCAAAGGAGCCAGAGCATATGATGATATATTAGAGAGAGTCCAGGCATTACCCCCTGACCTCCAGATCAACTTTCTTGCTTTCCAGAAGCACAGATGAAGTGGCTTGCCAAAAATACTACAAGGGGAATCAATAACCTCTCCTTCGGAACAAGAAGAGATACCTCTAGGTTTTGAATCAAAATCTCAAGATAAGGGGACTATAGAGGAGAACCCAAATAATCCTGAAAAGTCTCCACAAAGACCAGAAAATTCACAGACAGAGCATCCAGGGTCTGAAACAAATTCCAAATCCGAGACAAAATCAGATCAAACGATTCCTCCTTCATCGTCAACTATTCCTGCCAATATTCCCAAAACAACATAAGGAACACAACTCACAGAGTTAGGCAGCCATATTGCAACATTGACTCCTTTATAGTCAACCTTTGGGACTCCCCATCTTGAAGCTATGTATGTAAGTGATCTTACCCCAATCCCCATTGAATAAATACCTCTCATTGATTAATTTTTCAGTAAGGAAAGAAAGGATGTGGTAAAGAGAGAGATGCACCTGAGAGAGGGTGCAATGGTAAAAAAACACAGAGTACTTGTGGTTGGAAAAAATCTAGAAGAAGAGGATTTTGCTACAGAGGTAGCAGGCTCTTTAGGAGATTTCACAACGACCAATTTGTTTTCAGTTGATAACTTGAAAGAAAGGCTTAAGCAAATGAATCAAATGATAACCCAGTTACAAAGCCAAGTAAGGAACACAGAGAAAAATATTAGAAATGAAATAAATAACGAACTGGAACAAGCCAGAGCTGCTGAAAAACAGGAGATTCAACTACTCAAGTCTAGTTTAGATGATATGTATAAGAAGATGCAAGCCAATCAAGGGCAAGTCATCCAACATGAATAATTAGCGAGGTAGTTGCAGGATAGGTTGAATTCTATTCAAAATCAGGTGATAGATTTAAAAGTTTTTCAAGCCTAGGCACTAGAGGTGCATATGAAGATAGAAGCAGAGCAACAAAGATTGATTTCTAAAGTAGAGGTTATTCAAAACTATTTTTGAGAAGTAAGTCAATATTTCGATAACATTGTTTTCGAAGAAAAAGAGGCTAAAGAAGCCCAGGCTAATTTTCAAAAGGCAGTTGTACTTTCAACAAAAGAAGAGGTATCAAAAACTCCAAGGCTTTCTATCGCAGAGTAGATTAGGGGTGATATCATGCTTAAAGTATGGGAGGCCAACATATCCGAAAGAAAGAAAATGGCCATGGAGGTCAAGGATGATTGCGAAGAGACCTTCGATTTTCTAGATAAAGGATCATTAAGCATTGGAAAAGACAATTGTTCTGGGCTACTAGGACAAATCAATATTGTAAGACATCAATTGAAACTCAAAGAGAACTTGAATGAAATTCAGATTGAAATTCTGCAATTAAAAGAGATTGATGTTACCCAAATAGACAGGTGGTTGGTGAAGCCAAATTTAAAATTGCAATCAGTTAAGTTTGTTGACAAAGGGATTGAAGACCGATTTCTGAAAATTCAAAGGAAACTTTATCTGTTTGAGGCAAAGGATATACCAGAGCCTCCTACATTTTTAGTGCATTTTCTAGAAAAATGTATTGAATGTCTTGGACCAAAAGAAGGAGATACTTCAAAGAAGCAATGAAGTATCATATTGTAGGCTCATATTATCAAGATGATAAAGAAATAAAAGATAACCATGCAAACGGTTCAAGTTTTCATTTTTGTAACTGTTAGCCCCTAGGAGTTAGGATATCACCAACCATCAAGACTTGGTGACTTTGTATAAATATAATTTCATAAGACTGAGAAAAGGCTTTTTTGCGGCCAATTGTACTAAAGAAGTTTTCTTCATTTATAATGATTAATGAGAATACAAAACAAAGATTCCAGATTTTGTCAACCTTGAGTTATATGTTCCTCTTTACTTTCATTTTCAACATCTTTCCCTTATATATCTTTGATGAATATTTAACTGCAATTTAGTACAACATCTACTGTGGTTAAGAGCTATTTGGTTATCTAATTGTTTATAGTTTTTCCTCTGTGCTTTCTATTAGCAGTCTCAAGACCTATAGATTATTTAGATTTCTATATTTTTATGCTTCATTAGAGATCTCTTGTCTTTCTTCTTCCCCTGTTGCAAAGTGAGATTCCTCCATGATTGATGCCTCACATTGTTTAAACAACTTTATGTTTTTCTCCCATCACTTTCATGATTTTCGAATTTGACTTAGGAACGGGAAACGACCTCTGAAACTATTATATTATTAATTTAAGTTTGGGAATTTTTCTCTTATAATCTGAAACAGAAATAACAAACCTTGAAAGAAAAGTAATAGATTTTTTTTTAACCTTTATCCCTCATGACTGTACCTGTTACAAGACTGCCCAATATAGAACCCGACCTTTCAGATCAGAATAGGATTGCTTTAAACTTATTTAACACTATCTTACAGATAGAAAACACCCGGGTTGAATTAAAACATTCATGGGCAACAATTGAATGGGATATAAGCATCCAAGAACACTGAGAAACTAGATAGAGATAGTTAAGAAACCAACCATATCTTTTCTCTTAGTAACTGACACAATTTATACCTTAACTCTCTCTACCTTTTTTCGGATGCCTAGACTTTATACTTTAAAAGCCTTAAGTATAAACTTTGGAACAACACATAGGAAGAAGTTGGTAAGAAGGGAATACCAACAACATCATTCTTTCAAAAACTTACAAAACTGAGCTTATAAAGTTTCAAGCAGTACTGATTACATACTATGTTGTTCCTATCCCGAGTAAGATAAAAAAATAGAGATGTATTTATGCCATTTTTACAAAACTAGGAACTTTCTTTCCAGTCCTCTTACACTTGATGTTCTTTCGGTGGCAGTTCTAGTGCCACATTTAAGTCTGGAAGTGTGGAATTTGGTCTTCTACCAACTTCCTCATCTTGAATTTGGACTGAAGAGCTTGGAGATCTTGCGTCCAACTAAGCTTCTACGGTTTCCCCTTGTCAACGAAGGAAGTCGACTTCATCTTGCAGTTGACCGATTAGATTTCGGTGTTGAGACAACGTTTCCATCATGAAATAAATATTAGATCTGTGGGAATCGATTTAGAGAGATAATCATTGAGAGGTGGTGAAATTTTCATCCACCAACTCGTTCTTTGCATTCTCTTAGGCTTGTTGGTGAACATTCTCTTGAGCCATGCCTCTAACACTAAATAAATCAATTTGTCCAGGGACAATACCTCCTACCCAACACCAAGTGAGAATACATATGACACTTATGATTTCAAATTGGCTAGGGGAATTACCTCTAGCATTATTCCAGTTGTGATTACCAGAGGGAATTTTCCTTCCAAAATATTTCTTGAACGATAGGATTCACTGAGCTTCCTCTTCCTCAAATAGAATCAAGTCCGTGAGATCCCTGAGAGGTCGAATGAAATGGTGAAACATTGGCATGCCTTCAAATTTATCGCAATGTAGAATGACCATGATGCATGAATACAGCCTGCTTCGAGAAAGCCCACAGATCAAGTGTCTTTCAGGCGTTGAGGTGGCATGTACTGACTGATTTTCCTTGTTTGAGCTCATGATGATTGTCTTCTCACTTATCCTCATTGCAGGTGAAGAATTGGTTGGCCTAATTCCACAGGGTACTTTGCACCATGGAGTCCCATGAAGGATGATCAAAGGCTGGCCTATCCTTGCCATGAAGTCGATTATGGATCGTTTCCTACGATTTCCCACAAACCAAGTGATACGGGGGTACAACGCTTCCCTTTTTATGACGTTTCCCATACTGCATGAACCCAGTAGATGTTGAGCCATGTGGATTTTGGAGCTAGGTGGAGCTGAGGTGACAAGGGGATTAAGAATTAGGGAGGTGCGGAGAATAGGACCCTCCCCTAATTGATCATATGACCAGGGGCCATGTCGATTTCTTGGTTTCCCTTGATTTCAGCTTCTTCATTGTTTGTGCAGGGGACATGGATGAAGTTTGATTGAATTGGGTATAGAAGCATTTTGATCCTCTCTACAATTCTCTGCAACTTGGTATTCTTTGGAGTGGTCCCTGTTGCAAAATGTCGAACTATGTTTTTTGAGTCCCTGTTGACCAAAATTTGGTCATCTTTATTTTTCTTCTCTTGGATTCATAAAATCCTTGATATCAAAAGAATACATTTTTGAACTTTTACAAGTTCACTCTGCAACCCTCAGTCTCAGCTTCGCCATGCTTTTTTGGATTAGAAATATGTTTCTGTATGCCTAATTTACTCAAGATATTGTCTAGAGGTCGGATTATGAAGAATCTTTTTAAGTATCATGTTCGTCTCTCCTCTCCTATATTACAATGCTACCATACTTACAATTTCCACTAAACATCTCTCTCCATACGTAGTCATTTTTTAGTATTCATGGGTTCACGGGTTGGCAGAATCGTACATCCCCTCACCTCCTTACACTTCCTCACCCCCTCTCTCGCTACCTACATTTCTCCTCCCTCACTTCCGTCATCTACATTTCTCTCCTTTCCCTCAAACTACTCACAATCCTCATTGGGTTTGCGAACACCAATCATCCCTCACTCCCTTACTCACCTCACTCCCCAATTTTCCAACCCGTCCCTGCAACCTACAAACTACCCCCTTGACTTACACTATCTACAATTTTCCCTTCACTTACCCTTATACCCGATTTCCCATACTTAACCATTATTCCAAAGTTTTCCCCATTTAAACCATGAACCAATAAGAACATTCCACGTGGAAGCATGGAATTGTGACACATGACAACTCGTGGAATATTATTATTAGAAACACAAAATTTTTTATTACAAAGACACATGGAAGTATATGAATGACTGATTCATCAATGTCTGGGCATGATATGAACAACAATAGGATTCCAAAATTATTATTTTATTCGACAATTTTCCAATTGTCGAGTCCTCCAAGCTCCATAATTTCCTCTCTTCTTGTGTTTCTTTCTAAGTTATCAAACACTCGGTATTATATATCATGAAGAATATAATATCTCAATGCATGTGGGATACACTTTTAAACCAAAAAGTCTATTTTTATGAAGGGAAGCACGAAAATTAATCCAAGGGTTAAGATTTTCCCATCAACTTTGATCGACGATGGTTGAGTGTTGATCTTGATGAGGCCACAACTTGAGCTCCAGGTGTTGAAATGGTGCAAAATTTATACCGTTGGAAAGGTATTTCGACGTAGAAGATGTTGGTATAGGCTTAAAGTGTTGAAATTTGATAATTTTTTCTCAGAAATTAAAATATCATTCAGCTACATTTTAAATGGGCATGCATGACAACTCAACTTCACAAGCTCATATCTTGAGATCCGGGCGACAGATTTGGGAAAATTTATATTGTTGGAAATATGAGATGATGAATAGCACATCATAAGTGGTTTTCATGGATACAAAGTTGGATTTCACTTCTAGAAAATTAAATTGCAGTCGTCCTTTTAAGATGGAAAATTAATCAATTTAAAAAAAAAAAAAAAGTTTAGTTAAAAACTTTTATTAAATAAAAGGAGAGAGACCCACTTTCAAAATACTTGTATTAATGATGATAATTCATTAATGAGGAATTAATGAGACCTTGATTAAAGGGAATGTTTCAAGAATTAACTTGTATGGGAATTTCTAAAAGGGAGAAACCCTAACTACTCAAGTAGTTAGAAAATCTCTTCTTAAAAAGGGAAGAGAGGCTTCATCAAAGGCCCAATATTCAGTATTGTTAGAAGCGTAGAATATCATAGGAAGAATAAGGTACTTCCATGGATACACAATCAATCTTATGATAAAAAGAAAGAAATCTCCATCTTCTCCATTTTTTATATATATATTATTCTACACCACTTCTCATAGTTTTATGCTCAAATCTCAGAGTTGGGCACAAGGATGAGTTGTTGAGTGTTTTGTTGGATTACTGAGAGGGGGGTGAATCAGTAATAGATAAATGTAATATTTTTAACCATAAAATGCAAGTGTTATATCAATGTAACATTATCATCCAATAGTTTTAGAGTAAATAAACAATGAAAAAATGAGCAATCATACACATACACAATACACTAGTGTTTTTACGTGGAAACCAAAAGTGGGAGAAAACCACATGATGATTTTTCTTATATGTCTTTAAGAATTACATTCATTGGAAGCAACAACTTCCTTTGTTTTCCAGCTGCAACTTGAAGGAGGCTATAACCCCCCAGTTTCTCAGGATACAACTTGAGGGAAGATCCAACTCCACAATTCTCTGGTTACAACTAGAAGGAGGCTACAATCCCCTATGTTCTCTGTCTACAATTGGAAGGTGGCTACAACCACCTGTCCTTACCCCGTCCAACCTTTCTGAAATATAAGTAGAATGATGGAACCACTGTCACACTATCACTGTGAGATATATTGTTGTAAATCTGTACCAATCAACCTACACCAAACAACTTGTAATAAACCTGTACCATAAACAAGTGCATCAACCATGCACCAAATATGTATGAATCATGCATCAAATACATATAAACTATGACTCATCAATATGTACCAACATCGTCAACTATACACCTCATGTATGTGCCAACTCATCAACTACTTGTCTCAACCATGTACCCAACATGTACCTCAACCAAAATCCCTCATCAATTTCATCATCCAAATTTGATTTCTAACTCTGTAATAGACCTGGTGTATATGATCACATACCTTGTTGAATTCTGGCTTATTCTAGAGAGAGAACGTGTAGAGCGTTCACCGCACATAATATTTGTTGTATGGATATGAAAATGGTACACAGAATACTACAGACTATACTCTAACCGATACATTTGGTCTTACTGAATTTGAATCTTTTATGAATAAGTTATGATGTTTTTACCCGAAACACCTGTTTTAGACTAGTTCCAGGACTAGCCACAAACCCTATTTTCCACGGAGTGTAACTCCAAAAATACAAAGAACCACAAGATGAAATTATTATCATAGATACTTGGATATGTTTCCTCTATGGCCTCCCAATTTCGCGGTTTGAATCATTCTAGAAAAACAATTATTGCTAAAATGGTGAAATGACCAGTAAATAACATACTTTAGAAAGCATCATCCTTCTTTACTTCACCTTCCCTCTGAAATTCACCTTAGATATCCTTTGGTTACACCAGTCACTTGTAGATATTTAATATGCTCAAGTGTGATTTAAATATGAGAGACCCTTGCCTCTTATTTTTACTTTCATGTAGCTTCCTCAAGGGGTTACCTTCTAACCATCTTAACCCACTTTCCTTATTTTAGGGCTAACCCACTTATAACCACTTCTCCACTGAGTAATTTCTCCATTAACTTTATTATTTAAATAATTTCTTTTGTATCCACTTTGACTTATATTACACTCATCATTTCACTTTATTATTTAAATTACCTTCTAACCATCTTAACCCACTTTCCTTATTTTATGGCTAACCCACTTCTAACCAATTTTCCACATAGTAATTTGTCCATTAACTTTATTATTTAAATAATTTATTTTGTATCCACTTTGAATTATAGTACACTCATCACTTCACTTTATTGTTTAAATAATTTATTCTTTGCAACCACTTTGAGTACTTTGACCTTTTGGGGCTCCTAGATGACTCATGAGGGTTCTCCAACTTCACATGGCCATAAATCTCTAACCGTGAGGAGTTATATGGCGTTCCACATACCATTGGAAATGACATGACATGTACTATCCATATAGAATAGTCTTTCCCACAAATATATAAAAACTCATGTTGAAACGTTTATTAAATTTTTTATCTTCAATAAAACCTTCCTTTTTCGGGTTTTGGCTTTTCATAAAGCATAACCCTCACTATCACTTCCAAAAGGCTGGTACCGAAATCCCGAAAAGATTTATTCTTCAAATAATAAAAGATAAAATAAAAAAAACAAAAATGTTATAAAAGTCTCGATGCGCTTTCGGTAAGTTATTTTTTAAATCACGAAAAGCTTAAACCCTAAAGAAGTTAAGACTAACTTTTAAAAGTTTTTCGGGATTCGGGGTTTACTGAGAACATATGTTTTAATTCATTTCCAATCGCGGAATCCTAATACCCGATTTCCCAAAATATGGAAGTTACCAATTATTAAAGACTTAAGTTAATCATATCGCAATTTCGGGATACGGGGTTCAACGATAACATACCTCTTGTCAACACGATCCCCAAAATCCCGAAATGTGAAGTCCCGACTCATAATTTGTGTTTGAATTGAATTAATCCTATTTTGGAAGTTAGTCCTTAATCCTGATTAATTAATTCACTAATACGAAAATTTAAGGCTTAAGTTTATCGTATCGCGATTTCGGGATTCGTGGTTCATCGATGACATACCTTTTGTCAACATGATCCCTGAAAGAATCAAAGTGGGTTTAACACTGATTAATTAATTAACTAAAACGAAGTTAAGTCCTAATTTAAACTTGTCGTGATTTTGCAATTTCGGAAATCGGGATTCAGTGATAACATATCTCTTGTCAACACGATCCCCGAAATCCCAAAACGCGAAGTCTCGACTCTTAATCAGTGTTTAGTCTAAATTAATTCTATTTTGGAAGCATGATTAATGACAATCAAACTTTTTAGGTTTGTTCACGTTTCAATTTCCGATTGAATGAAATTTTCCGAATTTTGAATTCAAAAGTGCCAAAATGTCACCACTTTAATAAAGGATGATTGATGATATGTGACACTAATGCGTATCTTAGTAAATATCCAATGAATTCAATGTATTGAATTCTTGTCAGCTGCTTCAGTACATTCATCGTTAAATGAATTAAAAGAAATCTTAAAGGTCTGTGTTTCGCAACATATTCTGTTTCATACTATCAAGCGTAAGACGCATTCAACCGAGCTCATACACTCCTTTTCTGTGAGAGGTTTTCCATCTAAAATAAAAGTCATGGCACCAAAGAAAGCACCGAAGAAGAGTGAAGATACAGAGGAGATGTGTAACCCAGAAGGAGATATCATATCCAACACTTCGCCGCACGCCATCGACTCAATTAAATCCTGGACACAAATCTCTGAATTCCTGGATTACGAAATCAAGAATTCTCCTACTGATTCTGAGAATCACTTTTGGGATATAGCGGAATCAGAGCTTCATAATATTGCAACGTGCCCTCGGCTTATGGCATACAACGACATGATCAATTGGGCCTTGGAAAAGGTTGATATCCCGACAAGAAGAATTTTAAATGATCAAGGGGTCGTTGTCGGCTCATTCAGGCCAGAACATATACAAGTAATGTATAAACTCTCACCAAATCCTAAGTACATTTATAATGCCGAGTTTTTAGCTGAATTTCAAAGGAAGTAGTGTACTGAGGCAGACTGGACTTATCCCGACTTAATCAGAGAATGGTGGAGATGTCCATCAAATTTTAGGGCCGATACCCATGGGGTTTATGCCACAACATCTTTGAACGAGTACATGGTCTATGTAGCCATTATGCTGTGTAGACTTTTTGGGAAAAAGAATCCCTGCCATTTTCCTACAGAATGGGTGCCCTTTTTAGAAGAAGCTTCAGAAGGATACACTTTTAACTAGAGTAAGATTTTGTCTCATAACCTAGCTCAAGAAGTTTCAAATTACAGAGTTGCAAAATCTAAAGGTCAGCCAGTGGCCTTTTACATGTCAGCGTACATTATGGATGCAATCTTCTTTGTGACTCCTTTTCCCCTGATGAATTAGATTTGGAACATAACCTGCCCCGAAGCCATTCACGAGTATCACTTTGTGCTATGGGAAGAAAATTCTAAGAATGCGTTTTACGAAATTTGTCATTTCATAGTAATTCCAATGCATAAAATGTTTTATGGCTGTGAACCCCGTCGCATTTCTGAGCCAGTCTCAGAAAATATCAAAGAAATGGCTGATTGGTTTGTTGATGAAAACTTCTCTAACATTAGGGTTTATGGGTGCTCAATCCCCCCTCACGCACTTCCGAAATTCCTCTCGGACAGACTGGTATTGAGGGAGGTAGCACATCAAATAGTGAAAAGTGGTATTGGAATAGAGCTAAAGTTAGCTCAAAAGAAATCCTGGCCAATCTTCCCTATGTATGTCGGGAAATTTTCATTACTAAACCTAGTAGGCCATTCTAAAGTGGAAGCCGAAGCATTAGAAGAAATAAAACTGGTAGATATTGAGCACAAAATGCATGACCCTTATCAATTAGTAAGCAGACATTTGATGCACTGTAATATGAAATCTTATGAACACGAAAAATCTGTTTATGATGATATATTCAAGGAGGTTAAAACTTATGAGGAGGTATTGAACAGGGTACGGGCCTTATCACCCGACTTACAGATTGGTTTCATGTCCTTCCAAAGTCACAGGCGAAGTTGTTTGCCAAATATTTTGCAGGGTGAATCCATGACCCCTCCTCCAGAGAAGGAAGGGCCTCCACCAGGCTTTGAAACATATGTACAGGATAAAGTAAATACAAAGGGAAAAATGAAGAAGATTGAAATGCCTTCACAAGAAACAGAAGTTTCTCAGACAGAAAAATCAGAGGCAGGGAAAGGAAAGGAGTTGGAAATACCCTCACAAATCCCTGAGAGTTTTCCCAAAAAAGAAGGAGGAACAACATCGAAAGAACTTGGAAGTCCCATTACTTCTTTGACTCCATTGCAGTCTACTCATGGAAACCCCCAAGAGGGAGATCTATACGTTAGTGATCTTGAGCCTATTTCTAGAGATGAGGTTCCTTCCTCCGATTATTTTTTCAGTAAAAAGAGGAAGGCTATCCTGAAACAGGAGATGCATCCAAGAGGAGATATCATGATTAAAAAGCACAAGATCATTATAGATGGACAAAAACTTAAAGAGGGAGAATTCGCTATAGAAATAGCAGGCACAATGGGAGCCTGAGCATTGGCAAATTTATACTCTGTGGGTAGTTTGACAACTATGTTGGAGTAGAAAGATCAGATGATAGCTCAGATACAAGGTAAATTAAAGGAGACTGAAAGAAATATCAGTTGGGAGATAAAAAAGGGTCTAGAACGAGCTAGATTAAATGACATTCAAGAGATTCAAAAAATGAAAGCAAGCCTAGAGGAAGCAAATCAGAAAATACAGGTCACTCAAGCACATGTCTTATGGCAAGAGGAAATGAATAAACAACTACAAGATAAGATTAATTTCATTAAGAATCAAGTGGTATAGCTTGAAATATTCCAAGCCCAGGCACTGGAAATATATACAAAGATAGAAAAGGAGCAACAGGGAGTGTTATTTAAGCTTGAGTTTATTCAGAATTACTTTCTGGAAGCAAGTAAATCTTTGGAGAGTATTCTCCAGAAGGAGAGAGAAGTGAAAGCAACCAGAACAACCTTTCAAAAAGCAGTGGATTTTTCAACAAAAGAGGAGGTCAGAGAGATTCAAAAGCTATTTGTTTCAGAGTAGATTAAAGGTGATATAATACTCAAGGTGTGGGAGGCAAACCTCTTAGAAAACAAGAAAATAACCAGAGAAGTTAATGATGACTGTCAAGGAATTTTTGACCTTTTAGAGAAAACTTCATTGAACATTGGAAAAAATGACTGTCCTAGGTTGTTAGGAGAAATTAACATTGTCAAGCATCAGTTAAGATTCAAAGAGGATCGGGAAGAAATTCATGTAGAGATTCCACAAATAAAGGTAATCAATGTTACTCAAATTGACAAATGGATAGTAATGCCTAACTTAAAGCTACAAACTATTAAGTTCACGAGAAAGATAATCGAAAACCGTCTGCCAGAACTGTAGAGAAAGTTTTTCTTATTTGAAGCAAAGGATATTCCAGAAGCTCCTAGAGTTTTAGTGCAGTTTCTAGGCAAATGTATTCATTTTCTTAAAACAGAAGGAGGAGGTTCATCAACGCAGACATGAAATTCTATTTTGAATATTTTTCATCATTGGAATATAAAGCAGTTAAAATATAAATGTAAATAGTTCGACATTGCTCATTCATGTAACTGTTAGTTTTAGGAAGTTAGTTAATCACTAATGGGAAAAATGTTTGGTGAATCATGTATAAATACAACTTCATAAGATTGAGAAAGGGCTTTTCGTTTTTTGGGAGTCGATTGTATTAAAAGTTTTCCGATTTAAAATAATATAGATGATGCAGAAGAGATTCTGAATTCTATCACCTTGAAGCTATGTGTTCCTTCACTCTGTTTTCAATATCTTTCAATATCTTTTATTCTATGTCTTTCTAATGAATGATCAACTATAGTTTAATTCAAAATTCTACTGTAGTTTGAATTTATTTGATTATCTAATCACTTACAGTTTTTTCCTCTGTGATTGCTATCAACAGTTTCAAGACCTATAGGTCTGTTGGATGGTTATATATTATACTCCATTAGAAATTTTGTTTTTCTCCCCTTCTTCT
>SNQJ01S0018102.1:241238-252531 GCA_010110895.2 Picea sitchensis | reverse complement strand
CCTTTTTCTATTTCATCTCACAAAATTGAAGCAACAATTTCTATTTTTTTTTTTATAATTTAATAAAATTTTAATCCTCATGACTGTCCCAAGCAATAGACAACCTAATATAGAACCCGACCTATAGGATCAAACTAGCATTGCTTTGAACTTATTTAATACTATCCTGCAAACAAAAACTACCCGAGTCGAATTAGAATGTTCATGGGCAGTTATTGAGAGATAAATAAGCATCCAAGAACAATGGGAAGCTAGATAGAGACAGTTGAGAAACCAACTCTGATTTACCTTTCACAATTGATTATTACTCCTTAATTCTCTTTATTTTTCGGATGCCTTGATGGTATACTTTAGAGCCTTAAAGTATAAACTCATGAACAACATTCTTTTTGGCGTCGTTGCCGGGGAATGAAGAAACAAAACTTTTCCCTGGGAATAATGACATTGATACTTTCTTTCTTTGATAGTGAACAAAGATAGAAAACCTTATAAGGCTACCTTCCTTTTTCACTTGGCGAGTCCACGATAAGTAAACTGGCTATTAGCCGAAAGAACACTAGAAATAACCTGGACGACAAGCAGACCTCGCCAGTCTCTGATCCGGAAAAGATTTTAAAATCACGAAGATCCCTTAGACAAATCATTTGATCCATACATACTATTTGTCAGCCTGATTTTACGCAGTTGAACATTACAGAAACACTTGAGAGATCCGTCTCGCTTCCCCTCTCATACAATACATTCTCTTTTCCTGAGGTTTTTCCCCTAAATTTCCATGAGCCTTCTCCTCACACATTCCAAGCTTCAGCCTCAAATCTATCAATGGACACACACGGAGGTGCTAGAGCTGGGGGTGGTGCCCCAGGAGGACCAACAGGTGGTCAAGCACCGCTTCCTGGAATCTTTGCTAAAGTAGCTGCTAGATATGCCCCCCTTGTCCTCCCAGTTCCCCTACATGACCTTCCCGAAAATTATATGAAAATCCTTCCCAAGTTTACAGGGGAAGGATATTTGACCGCTCAAGAACATATAAACTTATTTGACCAATTTGGCGATATCCTCGGAATTGAACACGAAGATGTCTATTCTAGACTCCTCGTTTAGACTTTCGAAGGAAAGGTGAGGACTTGGTTCCGAGTCTTAGCATCCAGATCTCTAAGATCTTATGAAGAACTTGAAAACACCTTTATTAGACAATGGGGGGAGAGGAGGGACCACCTCTATTACCTAACTGAATTCAGAGTCCTTAGAAAGAAAAACTCAGAATCTATTCTAGAGTTCATGCAAAGCTTTAACAAGTTGTATAATAAAATCCTGGTTGAAGTCAAACCTTCTCAACCCGTAGCAAAGGTGAATTTTGCTAGAGCCTTTGATCCCAATTTCACCCTATTACTGAGAGAAAGGAGATCAACAGATCTCACGAAAATGCAAGATGATGCTCTTGAAATCGAATCGAACATGATGGCATCAGGGAAATTAAAAGGAAAAATAGAAACCAGGAACAAAGAAAATAGGAAATTCAAAGAACAAGGTGGATCCTTAGGATTGGGTAAATCCTCGGGAGATAAAATAGACGAGATGGCTAGGGTAATTAGAGAAATTTCAAATAAGATCTAAAAAATGGAACCAGATAAATAAAAAAGGGATAATTTTCCTAGGAAGGATTTTAGAAGGAATCCTGATCCTCAGGCCCCACAGAAAACAATTAAAAATGAGGATCAAAAAATCCCAACCCCCTTCAAAAGTGAAAACTTCATTGGAGAGGAAGATCTAGAAGATTTTGAAGATTTTGATGAGGATATTAATAATCTTGGCGACGATAACAAATCACCTTATTTATAGAGACAAGATTACAAAAAATCCTTAAATAAGGAAATTAGATCGGAAGACAATGTTAGTAATGATACGTCTGAAGATTTGGCCTATTAGGCTATCACATATGATATTATATCCGAACTACATGAGAAATATAATTTAAGACCTAGGAACAAGAATCTTCCAACTGTCCCAACAAAAAAGATCTTGCCTAGGGGCGAAACTGATGGAGCAACTCCAGAGGTTGCTGACAAATAGACTGCAAAAACTCACACCGTTGACACGCAACCTGTCAAGACAAAGTCAGTAGGAACACCCACCTCAAAAACATAGGTCTCTGTGAGTGAAGTCAAATCCGCACCACAAAGAAAAGCTGAAAAGAAAGGAATGGAGGCCCCAAACATAGAGAGCGAAAAGGTTCTGGGAAATTTTAGTCTCGAAAATGAAATAAACAAAATCAAAATCCCTATCCCACTTGTTGAACTGGCTAAAAATCACATATACAAAAAACAAATTGCCAAGATGATTAGATTTTCAGAAGATGAAAGTCAAGCCAATGTCATCAACTTAGAATATGACAAACCGAACATAGTTTTTGGTTTGCATTTTGAAGGTGCGAGAGACACTGTTTCCCCCTTCTATATCACGTTGACCTTGTTCAACCACCTACTTCATAACTGCATGCTAGATTATGGAGAATCCCACAATGTGATGCCAAAATCCATTATGGAGAAAATAGGTCTCGAAGTCACTAGGCCATATGAAGACTTTTATTCATTTGATTCAAGAAAGGTCAAATGCATAGGTATGATTAAGGACCTGGTGGTCAATTTGGCACAACTACCCGCAAAAAGCATTCTTATGGACGTAGTGGTCGCCGACATCCCTCCAAAGTATGGTATGTTGTTATCTAGGTCATGGGGTGCCAAGCTTGGAGGATCTCTCCAGCTTGACATGTCATACACTACGATTCCAGTTTTTGGAGGACAATACACATGTCTTTACAGAGAAACTAGGTTAGCATTCATGGTAGGTGATCCACATAACCCAAATAACCACCTTGTATATATTGCTGATCAAGATTTAGGAAATTGTATCTTATCTATTGATGATGATTTTGAGGTAGGTATAGACGAAAGTTGTACAGAAGAAAAAACAAAAAAAAGAAAAAATTAAAAAAAATGTATATAACACTGGTGTATGGAAGATGTATTTTGACAGTGCTTCATCTTACCTTGGAGCTGGAGCTGGGGCACTTCTTGTGGCTCCTGATGATCAATTTGTAATCCCCTTTTCCTATAGGCTACAGTGGAATGTGGACTGCACAAATAATGTATGCGAGTATGAAGCCTTATTTCTAGGGTTAGAAGCCGCTAGGAGAATGAAAATAAAAAACCTCGAAGTCTTTGGTGACGTCGAGCTAATCATAAAAAAGGTAAACCGATAGTACTAGGACAAACATCCTAGGTTGAGGTCCTACAACAATTGCGTCTGGGATTTGATTGACAATTTCTTCTCCTCTTTCAAGGTTCGTTTCATTCCAAGAACTGAAAACCAACAGGCTGATGCGTTAGCCAAAGCAGCCTCAACGTTCACACCTCCCACTACGTTTAAACTAAAGTATCACATACAAATGAGGTACCAACCTTCCATACCGAATAACATACAACATTGGCAAGTCTTTGAGGACGATGAATAGCTTCACAAATTTTTGGAATCAATAGACGAGTTTGTCAAAATGCACGCTGACCAAGAAAACCAAAATGATCCCATTTGGATCATGCAGGAAGGAGAGGATCCTCAAGGGTTTCATGATAAAATCGTGAATCACCAAATGCTTGCTCTTAAAAATAACCAGATACCCAAGGGCCTGATTCCCTTGGAAAGATTATTCAATCAAGATGATATCCCTTCAAAATCCACCCTACAGCCTCAACCCGAAGAGGTTGAGGACTGTGACATAGGTACTACTGAAAACCCTCAGTTGGTGAAGCTATCCAAATATCTGTCCCCTGAAACCAAAAATAAATATGCGGAGTTGCTTAGAAAGTACAAAGATGTTTTCGCTTGGTCATATGAAGAGTTGAGAAACTATGACACCTCTGTGATCGAACATAAGATACCCCTGAAGCCTGGTGCCAAACCCTTTAGACAAAAACTCAGACAAATTAATCCTATTTTATTGCCTGTGATCGAAAAGGAAGTCAAAAAACTCATGGATGCAAAAATAATTGTACCATTGAGATACTATGATTGGGTAGCAAACCTGGTCCCGATTAGAAAGAAAAACAGGGAAATTAGACTATGTGTCAATTTCAGAAATCTAAATAAGTCATCCCTCAAAGATAATTACTCCCTACCCAAAATGGATCATGTTTTAGAAAAAGTAGTTGGGGCAAATAGGATGTCAATGATCGACGACTTTTCCAGGTACAATCAAATCACCGTCTGTGAACATGATAAAGAAAAGACAACCTTTACCACCCCTTGGGGTAAATTTATGTATGATAAGATTCCTTTTGGTTTAATTAATGCAGGTGCTACTTTCCAACGGGCTATGGATATCGCTTTCACTGGCGAAAGAGACAAATTTGTGGTTATCTATCTTGATGATCTAACCATTTTTTCTAAATCTGATGAAGATCATTTGATACATCTCAAGAAGACGTTTGAGAAATGCCGCAAGTTTGGTTTGTCTTTAAACCCCAAAAAGCCTCACTTTGCTATGCAAGAAGGTAAACTCTTGGGGCCATATTGTGTCTCGAGATGGAATTAGAATTGACCCTAAAAGAGTTGAATCTATAGACACAATAAATATTCCTAGGAATGTAAAAGAGATTCAGTCATTCTTAGGAAAAATAATTTTTTTGAGGAGATTTATTCCAAACTTTGCTGAAATCATGAAATTGATCATAGATATGCTAAAGAAAAACAATGAAGTGAAATGGACAGCAGAAGCTAAAGCATCGTTCACACGTATCAAAAATGTTATAAGCAAGGCACCCGTACTAGCAAGCCCTAATTATCTAAAGGATTTTCTTATTTTCTCATTTTCCTAGGAACACACACTCGCCGCAGTTCTTCTCCAAAAAAATGAAGAAGGTTTTGAGCAACCGATAGCCTTTTTTAGCAAAAGTCTTAGATATGCCAAACTTAGATACAATATAATGGAAAAAAAAACATATGCTATGGTGAAGGCGTTAAAGGCTTTCAGAACCTATGTGTTGCATTCTAAGGTGATTGCGTACGTACCCACTAGCTCCGTAAAATATATTTTGGTTCAGTCCGACAGTGATGGAAAAAGAGGATGGTGGCTTGCCAAAATTCAAGAATTTGACTTGGAGATAAAACCAACGAGACTAGTAAAGGGACAAGGTTTAGCTAAACTCTTAGCTGAATCAAATTTCAGAGCTCTCAGAATAAATGGCTTAAAGGGAGGTGAAGAGTGTGTGGACATGAACGAGCTCGATGGAAAAATAACTGAAGTCAGAATCGAAGAGAAGTTTGTTTCATCAGATTGGTACAAAGACATAGTGTCCTACCTATTGAACTTGAAGTGCCCGAGTGACTTACCCCCATCCAAAGCCAGAACGCTGAAGTTGCATGCGGTCAAGTACTGTATATCCGAAAGACAATTGTATTGGAAAGACCCACTTGGATTCCTATTGGTTTTTTGGTCGAATCAGAAACAGAGAAGGCCATAAGACAATTTCACGAAGGAGTGTGTGGAGGACACAATTCCTGGAGGGAAACGACTTATAATATCCTGAGGGAAGGGTATTATTGGCCCAAACTTTTCTCAGACGTCAACGCCAAGGTCCAAGATTGCAACCCTTGCCAATTATTCACAGGCAAGTATAAGCTCCCAACAATGCCATTGGTTCCAGTCAAAACGTAAGCTCCTTTTCAGCAATGGGGATTAGATTTCATAGGTGAAATTAATCCTCATTCTAGCGCCCAACATAGATGGATATTGACTGCTACAGATTACTTCACCAAATGGGTGGAAGCTATTCCAACTAGAAGGGCTACAGACTCGGTGGTAATGAATTTCTTAGAAGAGAATATTTTGTCTAGATTTGGCTGCCCTCGAAAGATAGTCACAGATAACGCACAGGCTTTTAAATCTATGGCTATGGTCAGTTTTTGCCAAAAATATAATATTGTGCTTGGTCATTCCACGGCATACTACCCTTAGGGAAATGGTCTGGCCGAGTCTTCAAACAAGAGCCTAATCAATATAATTAAGAAAGTGTTGAGCGAAAACAAGAAATCTTGGCATGTACATTTGAAATACGCTCTGTGGGAAAATCAGATAGGCACGAAAAAGTCTATCGACACTTCTCCTTTCCAAATGGTGTACAAGATCGATGTAGTGTTACCTATAAATCTAGTGCTTCTCGTAATGAAACTTTGGAAAGATGAGAAGGAAGAACCAAATCATGTCACAAGAAGGATAAATCAGCTGATTGAAGTCCAACAACACAGGGCTGAAGTAGACGAAAGGTTGCAAAAATACCAAGACGACATGAAAGCGCTATTCGATCGTAAGGCCAAAGACAAAGATTTTCTCCCAGGAGATTTGGTTTTAAAATGGGATGCGAGGAAGGAGGACTTGACAAAACATTGTAAATTCGATCACATCTGGTATGGACTGTTCAAGGTAACAACTCCTGAAGGAAAAAAATCATTTCTGTTAGAGAATTTGGATGGTAAAATCCTCAACACCCCTATCAATGGGCGTTATTTAAAACATTATATGGAATAATTGGTTTCCAAAATTTCCACTATATATACCGTTTGATTTTTCTTTTTATTTTATAATTTCCTTTGGTAAGTCTTCTTCCAAATTCCCCCCCCACAAAAAAAAAAGTGTGGTGTGATTGTCTTGTAAGTGTGATATGTCACTGAAAGGATGATTTTAAAATCTAGGCCCTAAGAGTTCCACCTAGAATAAGATAAGAGGTAATTAAAATAAACAAAGAGAGAAAAGCGTCTTTGAGAAAGAGTTCCAAGAGTTGGGTTTAATTCATGACCCCTGTTTTTCGATTTCCAAGTCTTTCTCCGTCGCCCCTTTCTACCCTCGATTTTTCCTTCTTAAAAGACCAAATATCTTTCCAGGTTTCCCACAGAGGGAGAAGAGTTTACGTCTTAGATTTGGAAGCTGGAAAACAGTTCTTAAAAGGTAGATCAATCCTCATAACTCCTCACTCTCCGACTAAACAAAATTATTCTTAGGCCAATCCTGACTCTCCTAGGTGTCTTAACAGTTTTCTAAGGATTTAGGCTTGCTCGAAGGAAGACCCCTAGAATTAATCTTCCCCTTTTTCCTTGCAAACTAAGGTGCTTTGAAAGTTAAAAAAGGGTTGGTCCAGGGTAATCAAAACAAGTTGACAGACCTACACTGCAAATTTTACGTAGATACCATCACTGGTATACTTACTACCACTGATTGCCCCCACTTCGTGTTCAAAAAGTAAAATATAAGACAGATGGTGAAAGGAAATTTATATTTGATTGCTCCCATCTAGTCCAAAAATATGATGAAAGGAAATTCATTTAAATGATTGCCCTCATCTCAACATTTAAATGCATAATTATGATTCGAAGTGGTGAAAGGAAATTCAGTAAAAAGGGATAGATAACTTCACCGAGGTACTGAACAGGCTCACTAGCAGCGAAGCAATATCCGAGGTATCTGTAAGGATGCCATATATAATTTTCACTCTACTCTGGTTACCAACCTTTTCGAAACCGAATATGCATCCCAAGTCCAGACATGGCTCCCTAATTAAAAACATGAAATTTACTTCATTTGATGCAAGACAAAAGCCACAAGATCTGTTGGATTCCCTAAGATTGTTTTGATCATCTTAAAGTAGACTTAAATTCAATAGCGAGAAGGAGAAGATCAAGAATGGGGCTGCAACTGAGTTTACAATGTTGAGAGTTTTGAAAATCTTTTCAAAAGTAAACATGAAATCTCTTTTTCCCTCTATATCCCCTTCCTAAGCAAGTTCTACAGTAAGAAGCCATTGACTCCATTTGCCCAATAAAGGCATTAAGTCTACCTGTTCTCCTCGTCCCACAAGGAGATGAGGTCCCCAATTGGAGCCTATGTTGAAACATTTATTAAATTTTTTATCTTCAAAACTAAAACCTTCCTTTTTCAGGTTTCGACTTTTCATAAATCATAACCCACACTATCACTTCCAAAAGGCCGGTACCAAAATCTCGACAAGATTTATTCTTCAAATAATAAAAGGCANCGATAAGTTATTTTTTAAATCATGAAAATCTTAAACCCTAAAGAAGTTAAGACTAACTTTTAAATTTTTTTCGGGATTCGGGGTTTACTGAGAACATATGTTTTAATGCATTTCCAATTGCGGAATCCTGATCCCCGATTTCCTGAAATATGGAAGTTACCAATTACTAAAGACTTAAGTTAATCATATCGCAATTTCAGGATATGGGGTTCAACGATAACATACCTCTTATCAACACGATCCCCGAAATCCTGAAACGCGAAGTCTCGACTCATAATCTATGTTTGAACTGAATTAATCCTATTTTGGAAGTTAGTCCTTAATCCTGATTAATTAATTCACTAATACAAAAATTTAAGGCTTAAGTTAATCGTATCGCGATTTCGGGATTCATGGTTCATCGATGACATACCTTTTGTGAACACGATCCCCAAAACCCCGAAAGAATCAAAGTGGGTTTAACATAGATTAATTAATTAACTAAAAGGAAGTTAAGTCCTAATTTAAACTTGTCGTGATTTCACATTTTTGGAAATCGGGATTCAGTGATAACATATCTCTTGTCAACACGATCCCTGAAATCCTGAAACTCAAAGTCTCAACTCTTAATCAGTGTTTAGTCTAAATTAATTCTGTTTTGGAAGCATGATTAATGACAATCAAACTTTTTAGGTTTGTTCATGTTTCGGTTTTCGATTGAATGAAATTTTCCAAATTTTGAATTCAAAAGCGCCAAAATGCCGCCACTTTAATAAAGGATGACTGATGATATGTGACACTAATGCGTATCTTAGTAAATATCTAATGCATTCAATGTATTGAATTCTTGTCAGCTGCGTCAATACATTCATCGTTAAATGAATTAAAAGAAAGATTAAAGGTCTATGTTTTGCAACATATTCTGTTTCATACTATCAAGTGTAAGACACATTCAGCCAAGCTCATACACTCCTTTTCTGTGACAGGTTTTCCATCTAACATAAAAGTCATGGCACCAAAGAAAGCACCGAAGAAGAGTGAAGATACCGAGGAGATGCATAACCCAGAAGGAGATATCATATCCGACACTTTGCCACATGCCATCGACTCAATTAAATCCTGGACACAAATCTCTAAATTCCTAGATTACGAAATCAAGAATTCTCCTACTGATTTCGAGAATCACTTTCGGGATATAGCAGAATCAGAGCTTCATAAGATCGAAGCGCACTCTCGTCTTATGGAATACAACGACATGATCAATTGGGCCTTGGAAAAGGTTGATATCCCGACAAGAAGCATTTTAAATGATCAAGGGGTCGTTGTCGGCTCATTCAGGACAAAACATATACAAGTAATGTATAAAATCTCACCAAATCCTAAGTACATTTATAATGCCAAGTTTTTAGCTGAATTTAAAGGAAGGAGTGTACTGAGGCAGACCAAACTTATCCCGATTTAATCAGAGAATGGTGGAGACATCCATCAAAGTTTAGGGCCGATACCCATGGGGTTTATGCCACATCATCTTTGAATGAGTACATGGTCTATGTAACCATTATGCTGTGTAGACTTTTCAGGAAAAAGAATCCCTGCCATTTTCCTGCAGAATGGGTGCCCTTTTTAGAAGAAGCTTCAGAAGGATACACTTTTAACTAGAGTAATATTTTTTCTGATAACCTACCTCAAGAAGTTTCAAATTACAGAGTTGTAAAATCTAAAGGTCAACCAGTGGCCTTTTACATGTCAGCGTACATTATGGACGCAATCTGCTTTATGACTCATTTTCCCTTGATGAATTGGAGTTGGAACATAACCTGCCCCGAACCCATTCACGAGTATCACTCTGTGTTATGGGAAGAAAATGCTAAGAATGTGTTTTACAAAATTTGTCATTTCATAGTAATTCCAATGCATAAAATGTTTTATGGTTGTGAACCCCCTCGCATTTCTGAGCCAGTCTCAGAAAATCTCAAAGCAATAGCCGACTGGTTTGTTGATGAAAACTTATCTTACATTAGGGTTTATGGGTGCTCAATCCCCCCTCATGAACTTCCGAAATTCCTCCTGGACAGACTGGTATTGATGGAGGTAGCACATCAAATAGTGAAAGGTGGTATTGGAATAGAGCTAAAGGCAGCTCAAAATAAATCCTGGCCAATCTTCCCTGTGTATGTCGGGAAATTTTCATTACTAAACCTAGGCCATTCTAAAGTGGAAGCTGAAGCATTAGAAGAAATAAAACTGGTAGATATTGAGCACATAAAGCATGACCCTTATCAATTAGTAAGCAGACATTTGATGCACTGTAATATGAAAGCTTATGAACATGAAAAATCTGTTTATGATGATATATTCAAGGAGGTTAAAACTTATGAGGAGGTATTGAACAGGGTACGATCCTTATCACCCGACTTACAAATTGGTTTCATGTCCTTCCAAAGTCACAGGCGAAGTTGTTTGCCAAAAATTTTGCAGGGTGAATCCACGACCCCTCCTCCAGAGCAGGAAGGGCCTCCCCCAGGATTTGAAACAAATGTATAGGATAAAGTAAATACAAAGGGAAAAATGAAGGAGATTGAAATGCCTTCACAAGAAATAGAAGTTCCTCAGACAGAAAAATCAGAGGCAGGGAAAGGAAAGGAGTTGGAAATACCCTCAGAAATCCCTGAGAGTTTTCCCAAAAAAGTAGGAGGAACAAAATGGACAGAACTTGGAAGTCCCATTAATTCTTTGACTCCATTGCAGTCTACTTATGGAAACCCACAAGAGGGAGCTCTATACATTAGTGATCTTGAGACTATTTCTAGAGATGAGATTCCTTCCTTCGATTATTTTTTCAGTAAAAAGAGGAAGGCTATCCTGAAATAGGAGATGCATCCAAGAGGAGATATGATGATTAAAAAGCACAAGATCATTATAGATGGACAAAAACTTAAAGAGGGAGAATTCGCTACAGAAATAGAAGGCACAATGGGAGCCTTATCATTGACAAATTTATACTCTGTGGGTAGTTTGACAACTATGTTGGAGAAGAAAGATCAGATGATAGCTCAGCTACAATGTAAATTAAAGGAGACTGAAAGAAATATCAGTTGGGAGATAAAAAAGGTGTTAATATTATGGTAGCTGCGGGAGGTATTTACCTCCACGTGTGAACCTGATGAGAATAGAAGACTCCGGGAAGCAAGAGAAACCCTAATGAGTTGGCTAATAACCCTAGAAGCCTT